>CM056055.1:160371504-160616504 GCA_029574335.1 Rana kukunoris
GAGCTCCAGCCGCGAAATTTTTTTTTTTTAAAGTCAGCAGCTACTAACACTTACCTGTCCTAGGCGCCCGCGCTGATGGCCCCCCCGATGCCGGTCCCGCGATCGCTCCGAGTCCCGCGCCGCCATTCACACTATGGGAAACAGGCAGTGAAGCCGTACGACTTCACTGCCCGTTTCCTACTGTGCCTGCGCGAGTCTCACGCTGGCTTGTGAATGGGCGCGCTGCTCTCTGAGAACACACACAGTTCCCAGAAAGCAGCGCGCCCATTCACAAGGAGAAGGAGAAGAAGAAATCGGACCGCGGTGCAGGTGAGGCAGATTACGGACTTCCGCATAGCAACAGCTATTTCGGGTGAGTATTTTTTTTTTTTCAGGTTTTTTTATTTTTATTTTTTTAAACAACATGGCAAAATGTTGTTTATATGGGTGGAGCTCCGCTTTAAAAACAAGGTTTTAAACCCGCGCATGCTCAGAAGCAAGTTATGAGATGGGAGCTTGAATGGAACTTCCCCTTTAGAGTGCCGTTGTACGTGTTGTACGTCACCGCGCTTTGCTCATCATTTAAAAAAAAAACTATGGTGTGTGGGCAACATCGTTTTTAATGATGAAGTTGGAAAAACTTTGGTTTTTCTACATGCTGAAAAAAAAAGTTTTTTTTCATGTCGAAAAATTATTGTGTGTACGCCCAATTAGATCCACATTAACTGCCTGGAAATTTATTACAGCCATTCAGTAATCCAATCCTTACACCACTGCCGATAGAGTTATTGAGTACTGCAAAGCACATCTTAATGTAAAGCCATGGACTCAACATGGAATTAATTGCTATATTAACTTGCCTGACTCTTATAAAACACAGATCTCGAAAAAGTTGACTAATAAAATAGTTTGAACGCACAAATTTTGTCAGGACTGCGATATTGCGACGGACACATCAGACACTTTTGACACATTTTTGGGACCATTCACATTTTTTCTCAGTTTAGGCCGATATGTATTCTACATATTTTTTGAAAAAAAAAAATCGCAATAAGCGTATACCGCCATCGGCACGCGCGCACCCCCAGTGGCCGAAGAAGACGATGCCGTCAAATGACGGCGGCTGGGATATTCAGATCCCCTTTTCCGCCGTCATTTGACGATACACAGGGATTTAAGTGGTTAAGGTAAAAAAACATCTGACATCACCGCCCCCCCCCCCCCCCGAGCCCCCGTTTTACTTACCTCACCCCTCAAAAGTCCGTTGCGCGTGCTTGTCGTTCTGTTCGTTTCCCAGCCTGGCCATTGATTGGCTAGGCTGGGCGGATTGATAGCAGCGCAGCCATTGGCTGGCGCTGCTGTCAATCACTGCGGATGATGTGGCGTGCAGGGGGGCGGGGCCGAGTGATACAGTCGGCGGCTATGGCCGCCGCTGTATCACGGGAGTGCGCTCGCAAAAGCTTTCCACCATGCAAGGTCGCTCGCATGATGGTAGAAAGCTTTTGCTAGGAGGAGCCGAGACAGCCGCCGAGGGACCCCAGAAGACAGGATTCGGGGACACTCTGTGCAAAACGAGCTGCACAGTGGAGGTAAGTATAACATGTTTGTTATTTTTAAACAAAAACATTTCTGACTTTAGTGTTCCTTTAAGGGCAAAAATTTTGATTTTGGTCTCATCTGACCAGAGCACCTTCTTCTACATGTTTGCTGTGTCCCTCACATGGCTTCTCGCAAACTGCAAGTGGGACTTATTATGGCTTTCTTTCAACAATGGCTTTCATCTTGCCAGTGGCGTAACCAGAGTTATTGGCGCCCGGGGCAAAACTTTTTTTTCGACCCCCCCCCCCCCCCCCCCCCGGCGCTAGCGCATGACCACATACGCCCAATCACAGGGCGCCATGCCAATCAATTGCCACCACTGTACCATGCCATCAATTGTCACCACTGTGCCATCAATTGTCACCACTGTCCCACCAATCATCACCACTGTGCCACCAATCGTCACCACTGAGCCACCAATTGTCACCACTGAGCCACCAATTGTCACCACTGAGCCACCAATTGTCACCACTGAGCCACCAATTGTCACCACTGAGCCACCAATCGTCACCACTGAGCCACCAATTGTCACCACTGAGCCACCAATTGTCACCACTGAGCCACCAATTGTCACCACTGAGCCACCAACTGTCACCACTGAGCCACCAATTGTCACTGTCCAGACATCTATCCACCTCGGAGCTTTATATTATAACCTGCTGGGACTTGTAGTTCTCCATCGTCTCCTGGGGCTCAGGTGCATGCAATCCACCATCTTTGTTCAGTTTTTCTTACTGCTGGGACTTGTAGTCCCATAGATGGTGGATCGCATGCACCTGAGCCCCAGGAGACGATTGAGAACTACAAGTCCCAGCAGGTTATAATACAAGGCTCCGAGATGGATGGGTGTCCGGACATCCATCCACCTCAGAGCCTTATTGTATGATAATGTATAACCTGCTGGGACTTGTAGTTCTCCAATCTCCATGAGCCCCAGGAGAACTACAAGTCCCAGCAGTCTTACTAAAATAACAGGCTCTGAGGTGGATAGGTGGGGATCAGGCAGAGCACCCCTTAAGATTTACACCGACACCTCCCCCCCCCCCCCCCTTCTTACCTTGCTGGAGAAACTTGCCGCCGCCGCGCCGCGCTGTAAACACATGTTCTAGGCCAATCAGCGCGCCCTTCTGTCTGGTTGGCTGGTGTTTCCCGCTACTCCCACATCAAGGGAGACAGACAGTTCCACCAGCCAACCAGGCGCGCCGCCGCCGGGTGTGCCAAGATGGCCGACAGCTCCAGTGCTAGGCCCAAGCCGCGGCCTTTCCTGAGGCGGCGGCGGCGGCGGCGCATTCCGCGGACGCAAGGATTTCGCCCCCCGCAATTTTTCGCCCGGTGCAGGAGCCCCCCCTGCCCCCCCCCTCGCTACGCCAGTGCATCTTGCCACTCTTCCATAAAGGCCAGATTTGTGGAGTGCACAACTAATAATTGTCCTGTGGACAGATTTTCCCACCTGAGCTGTGGATCTCTGCAGCTCCTCCAGAGTTACCATGGACCTCGTTGCTGCTTCTCTGATTATTGCTGGCCTGTCAGGTTAGGTGAACAGCCATGCAGTTGTGCCATACTCTTCCATTTTCGGATGATGGATTGAACAGTGCTTCGTGAGATGTTCAAAGCTTGGGATCAGGGCCGGCCTTTGGGGTGTGCGGACAGTGCGGTCGCACAGGGCGCCATAGCAACATGGGCGCCTGGCGACCGCACTGAATTTTTTTAATAATCGCCCGTACTAAGACTAAGTAGTAGGCGGAGGGGCGTGCCGCTCCGGGTGCCACACACTGGGGATGTCAGGCCGGCCCCCCCCCCTCCCTCCGCGACTGAAGAGGACTTTGCCGAGTGGTTCCGGGTGCCTGGCTTTGCAGGAGGGTGCGTACTAAGACTAAGTAGTGGGCGGGGGGGCGTGCCGCACCGGGTGCTATACACTGGGGGTGTCAGACCGGCGCCCCCCTCCCCCCTCCCGCGACTTTGCCGAGTGGTTACGGGTGCCTGGCTTTGCAGGGGCCGTCGGCACACCCGGGACCTGGGTGATCCCCTTTCCCTGTGGCAGCTCCGCGGGTCTGAGTCTCGGCTGTCTGTGACTGTTTCACAGTCACGCAGCCGAGCAATGAAAGCTGCCTCCCCCTTGTCTGCACTGTGCTGTGTGTGCAGCACGCGGCAAGCAGGTTATCTGAACCTGCTTAACGGGTCTGAAGGAGGGTGTTATTGTATGGGGGTCTGCACTGTAGAGGGGAATCTGTATTGTAAGGGGGGTGTGTTTTTTTATTGTAGGGGGGTCTGCACTGTAGGGGGGGTGTTCTGTATTGTGGGGGGGTTCTTTATTGTAGGGGGGTCTGTAGTCTGCAATGTAGAGGGGGGTTTGTTTTGTAGGGGGGGTGTGTTCTGTATTGTGTGGGGGGGTTCTTTATTTTAGGGGGTTCTGCACTGTAGAGGGGGGTGTGTTCTGTATTGTGTGGGGGGGTTCTTTATTGTAGGGGTTCTGCACTGTAGAGGGGGGGGGGTTCTGTTTTGTAGGGGTGAATCTGTATTGTAGAGGGGGTTTTGTGTTGTAAGGAGGGGTCTGTATTGTAGGGGGTCTGCGTAACATGCAGGGGGTCCAGAACTGTTAGGGGGTGTCTGTGTAATATACAGGTGTCTGGGGCTGTGTAATGTAAAGGGGTGCAGGGTGCTGTGTAATGTAAG
Source organism: Rana kukunoris (assembly GCA_029574335.1). Taxonomy (NCBI): domain Eukaryota; kingdom Metazoa; phylum Chordata; class Amphibia; order Anura; family Ranidae; genus Rana; species Rana kukunoris. The sequence continues at coordinate 160,375,756 of CM056055.1, forward strand.
GGGGTCCAGAGCTGTGGGGTGCTGTGTAATTTAAAGGGGTCCAGAGGTGCAGGGTGCTGTGTAATGTAAGGGGGTCCAGGGGTGCTGTGTAATGTAAAGGGGTCCAGAGGTGCAGGGTGCTGTGAAATGTAAAGGGGTCCAGAGGTGCAGGGTGCTGTGTAATGTAAAGGGGTCCAGAGGTGCAGGGTGCTGTGTAATGTAAAGGGGTCCAGAGGTGCAGAGTGCTGTGTAATGTAAGGGGTCCAGAGGTGCAGGGTGCGGTGTAATGTAAAGGGGTCCAGAGGTGCAGGATGCTGCGTAATGTAAAGGGGCCCAGAGGTGCAGGGTGCTGTGTAATGTAAAGGGGCCCAGAGGTGCAGGGTGCTGTGTAATGTAAAGGGGCCCAGAGGTGCAGGGTGCTGTGTAATGTAAAGGGGCCCAGAGGTGCAGGGTGCTGTGTAATGTAAAGGGGCCCAGAGGTGCAGGGTGCTGTGTAATGTAAAGGGGCCCAGAGGTGCAGGGTGCTGTGAAATGTAAAGGGGTCCAGAGGTGCGGGGTGCTGTGAAATGTAAAGAGGTGCAGGGTGCTGTGAAATGTAAAGGGATCCAGAGGTGCAGGGTGCGGTGTAATGTAAGGGGGTCCAGAGCTGTGGGGTGCTGTGTAATGTAAAGGGGTCCAGAGATGCAGGGTGCTGTGTAATGTAAAGGGGTCCAGAGGTGCAGGGTGCTGTGTAATGTAAGGGGGTCCAGGGGTGCTGTGTAATGTAAAGGGGTCCAGAGGTGCAGGGTGCTGTGAAATGTAAAGGGGTCCAGAGGTGCAGGGTGCTGTGTAATGTAAAGGGGTCCAGAGGTGCAGGGTGCTGTGTAATGTAAAGGGGTCCAGAGGTGCAGAGTGCTGTGTAATGTAAGGGGTCCAGAGGTGCAGGGTGCGGTGTAATGTAAAGGGGTCCAGAGGTGCAGGATGCTGCGTAATGTAAAGGGGCCCAGAGGTGCAGGGTGCTGTGTAATGTAAAGGGGCCCAGAGGTGCAGGGTGCTGTGTAATGTAAAGGGGCCCAGAGGTGCAGGGTGCTGTGTAATGTAAAGGGGCCCAGAGGTGCAGGGTGCTGTGTAATGTAAAGGGGCCCAGAGGTGCAGGGTGCTGTGAAATGTAAAGGGGTCCAGAGGTGCGGGGTGCTGTGAAATGTAAAGAGGTGCAGGGTGCTGTGAAATGTAAAGGGATCCAGAGGTGCAGGGTGCGGTGTAATGTAAGGGGGTCCAGAGCTGTGGGGTGCTGTGTAATGTAAAGGGGTCCAGAGATGCAGGGTGCTGTGTAATGTAAAGGGGTCCAGAGGTGCAGAGTGCTGTGAAATGTAAGGGGGTCCAGAGGAGCAGGGTGTGGTGTAATGTAAAGGGGTCCAGAGGTGCAGGGTGCTGTGTAATGTAAAGGGGCCCAGAGGTGCAGGGTGCTGTGTAATGTAAAGGGGCCCAGAGGTGCAGGGTGCTGTGTAATGTAAAGGGGCCCAGAGGTGCAGGGTGCTGTGTAATGTAAAGGGGCCCAGAGGTGCAGGGTGCTGTGTAATGTAAAGGGGCCCAGAGGTGCAGGGTGCTGTGTAATGTAAAGGGGCCCAGAGGTGCAGGGTGCTGTGTAATGTAAATGGGTCCAGAGGTGCAGTGGTGTGTAATGTAAAGGGGTCCATTGGTGCAGTTGTGGAGTAGTAGTGACAGAGATATTGAAGGATGCAGGGGGCACAGTGGGGTGTTTTTACATTTTACTGGGGGGGGGGGGCCGATATAGGATTCCCCCCCCCCCCCCCCGTGTGCCAAATGCTCTAGGTACACCTGGCAGGCCACAGGCGGATTCTGCCGGAAAGACGGCGTGGGCGGCTGTCCTTGCCTTGCTATGAGGAGCTCATACGCCATGCGCACTGAGAAGACAAAAGAGGGCAAGAATCCACAGACGCAGGCAGCCGAAGGAAAAAAGTTTTTTCTGTAAGTAAATTTTTTTTTGTTATAAATGCAGTGCACTGCTTAATGTCTGTTTTGTATTTTATTATTTAAATAAGGTGTTTCCTAAAGGAACAGTAAATACAAAATACTTTATTGTGATTATGTTTGATATTTGATAGTAAATTTACAGGTAGTGGTATTATAGCGTGTGATTTACTTTATACGTGGCGTTATTATAGCGTGTGATTTACTTTATACGTGGCGTTATTATAGCGTGTGATTTATAGTATAGGTGGCGTTATTATACCGTGTGAATAAAAGTTGTATTTTTATCATAGCTTGTAATCTGTCTTTTGGGAACTTAACGGAATGGAAGGCTTTAAATGGAGCTGATATTGGAGAAATGGGTGTGGACACTGAGAGGGCGTGGTTACTAAGGGGCGTGGTTACTGGGGGCGTGGTCAGTAGGGGGGCGCTGTAAAGCTTTCTCGCACAGGGCGCCTAAAGGCCTAAGGCCGGCCCTGCTTGGGATATTTGTTTTATAACCTGACCCTGCTTTAAACTTCTTAACAACTTTATCCCTGGCCTGTCTGGTGTGTTCCTTTGCCTTCATAATGCTTTTTGTTCACTAAGGTTCTCTAACAAACATCTGAGTGATTCACAGAACAGCTGTATTTATAATAAGATTAAATTACACACAGGTGGACTCTAATTACTAATTAGGTGACTTCTGAAAGCAATTGGTTCCATTAGATTTTCATTAGGGGTATCAGAGTAAAGGGGGTTGAATACAAATGCACACCACACTTTCCAGATATTTATTTGTATAACATTTTAAAAAACATTTATAATTTTCCTTCCACTTCACATTTATGTGCTGCTTTGTGTTGGTCTATCACATAAATTCCCCAAAAAAATACATTTACATTTTTGGTTGTAACATATATCAAAATATGGTATATTTCAAAGGGGTATGAATACTTTTTCAAGCCACTGTAGATCAAAGGTGTGACCTTACAACTAAACATATATGGGAAAAAAATTGGAAGGACAACTGCGCTAATCGCAATGGCAATAAACAAAATTGCTCAAGTACACAAAAAACAAGCTGCACCTTACTGTGGAACATAAAAACAGTATCAGCATATAAAGAAAAGAAAAAAGGTGCGCTATAGAGATCAGAAATTGCAGAGTAAAAGGCTCATAATGTTCATTAATCACCATAAACAAGCAATAGTATAACAGCTAATGAAACTATATAAAACTAAACATATATATCTGTAGCGCCCCCTTGCTTTTTGCATGGGCGCTGCGTTTAAAACTAGTTGAACTGGGAGAGTTAGGTTGCTCCCAGTTGTGATTTGTTTAGGTTGTTGACCTATGTCATTCTGGAAAGGTCCACTGGCTCGGACTGCATTCTGGAGATGTCGTTTTATCCTTGGCCAGCAGTGGGAGCCAGCGGGATTTCTGGCGGATGGAGTCTTCCTCAGCAGCCAATTAGAGAGGGTTTCTTCTCGCTGGGCATGCTGGGGAGGGGTATATCTGGGACCTAGGACAGGTCTTTGGGGTTCTTCTTCTTCTTCACGTGTGTGGGGTCCCGGACTCGGGGTGCGGCATCCACCTTCAGGGTGTGCGCGCCCATGGACCCCGCCGGCGCGGCCCTCCTGGCTAGGTTCCTGGGCCTTCCTGAGTCTCGGTCGGAGCCAAGAATAAAGGGGCCCCAGTGATTTGCTGGGTCCCTGAAGCTTAGGAGAGACCCAGACGGGGATTCGGTGACCGGGATGCTGGCAGGTACGCTCTACTGCCGCCCGGTGACTTATGCTGAGAGACTACTGGGAGGATTTGCTCTGTTCGCACATTAAGTCTATCCAAATTAACTGGCCTGTGGCAGCGGTCTAGAGCCGGGCCTGTGAGAGAGACCCGTTCCTCCCAGCTAAGATTCGAGGTGGCGTCTCGGCTGCCAGGTTTGTGTGAGAGACACCTGTCCGGGGGCACCTTACCCACTCAACCTCATAGGAGTGGTGACGTGTGAAAGTTTGTGCTGCTAAGGGCTGATCTGCCTTGTCCAGGCTTGACATCGAAAGTTTCTCTTCTCTCATCAACCTATTCTTCCTTCACCAAAGTTGATGTTGGCTAATGTTGGCCTGGAATTAAAGCACTGAAAAAATCTTTATTGACTGTGTGGACCTCCGTTTACTCCTTAATTCTTCTGGTGCATCCCTAGACCAAGCTGGGGTTACTTAATTTGCCGATCCCAAATCAAATCGCACGATTTCAGCTGAACCCGCGCGATTTCACTCCCTCTGGCAGTCCAGATTTTGGCACGATTTAGGAGACATCTGTGCAGGGTTCTGCACAGATGTCAATGTAAATTGCGTCCTGAAAACGCAGGAACTACTTTTTGAAATCGGTCCAGCGCTGCAGATGCGGCATCGCACAGATTAGGACGGTGTCATTGCCGGCAATTGCCGCCGATTTGAGATGCGATTTCACATGTGAAATCGCATCTCAAATCGAACTAAATCGTACCCAGTGTGAACCTGGGCTTAAATGTATTTCTATTTAGCCCCATTAATAGTTAACTGTAATCAGCCCTCTTAACCACTTAAGGACCCCCGCACGCACATATACGGCCCCAGAATGGCTCGTACAGGCACAAGGGCGTAAATTTACGTCCCCGCCTTCGTGCGGTTCGGGGGTCCCATCGGGACCCCCTCCGCGGCGTGCGGGGGTCCCCCTGGCTCCGGGAGCGATCCGGGACGTAAATTTTTAAAATTAGTTTGCCCCACCAAAAAAAATAAAACATTTGATGTATTATCTTAAAAATGACAAAGGTATCATCAAATAAACAGCTTCAGAGTGAAAATTAAAAAATTGCAGTCCAATATCAAATTGCCTATGACATGGTACATACAGTAGTACCCCAAGGCTTGGTGAAATTTAGACCTGTAACTTTGGAACGATGTTTCAGGGGATGTTGATAATTAAGTGTCCTCTTGCATATCTGGTGGGATTGTCCCAAAATTAAAAGGTTTTGGACAAACATATATCAGGTAATATATTCAGTAGGTAAAGGCATACAGATATCACCAAATGAATCGCTGATGAATCTAAAACCACCTGATTACACCAATTAGCAATTTTGCCTTTTAACTATTTTATTTACCACTGTAAAACAAACTTTCGTAAGAGTGCGGTGGTCCTCTGCTCCAATGATTGCTCGGGTGAAATAAAAGATGACATGGTAATGATAAATCTCATGAATTTGAGCAGAATTGACCACCATGGATAGAATATTATTTTCCCAGAGATCTTGGTTAGGGGCTTACTGCTTGTGTAATAAGCTTAAAGGGACACTAAAGGTTTGTTTTTTATTAGATCAATTGATTGCTGTAAGCTAGAGCATTTAAATATCACTTACCTCGTTTTTCCTTTTGACTTCCAAAATACAGTAATCCAGGTTTGAAAATGCAATTTCCTGTCTCTCCTCTTCTTGCTTTCCACCAGCACCTGCATGGTGGAAAGCAGAATGTGCTCACCCCCTCCCTATGACTACAGCCCTGCGTGAAGATGCTCTCTTAACCCTCATAGGCATGGAGGCTAAGCCTAATAGGAACTGTAGTTCCCATTAGGCCGTGATGTAGCAAGAATTAATGTGCACCACAAACCAGGAAGTCAGTGAGAAAAATGATTCAAGAGTGATGGAGGTGAATAAAACGGCTCGATTTCAACAGGTATCAAACTAGTTATAATGCAAAACATTACTTTTTACTTTATCAGCTACTGTCAGACTTTAATTTAAGAGGAAAATATTTTTGTCTTTACAACCCCTTTTAGGCCTCGTACACACGATCAAATCTGTCTGCTGGAAACGGTCTGCTAAACCGTTTCAGCAGACAGATTCGATCGTGTGTACGGGCAAACAGACGGATTTGGCCACCCGACAGATTTCAAAGCATGCTTTGAAATCTGTCGGCTGGGAACCCGTCCGCCCGACATGTCTGCTGGTTAGTATGCTAACCAGCAGACATGTCTTCTCGCACACGCGCCGAATGATTTCGACGCATGCGCGGAAGTGTTTTACGTCAACGTCACCGCCACGTCACCGACACTTCAGCGCGCTGTCTGCTGGCGGGGATTTTGGTTTTCTCGTGTGTACACGCGAGCAAACCAAAATGCCAGCAGACAGATCTGTTCAAATCGGTCGGTCCGACCGATTTGAACAGATAGATTTACTCGTGTGTATGAGGCCTAAGTGATGCAGCTCACCTCTGTTCTGATGGTACTGTGGAGACCCTATCTTCTAGCATCTTTCTCTTTTTTCCTAATATTTCTTTAGTCTGTCATACATGGATAGAAATTCAGCAGGGACTGACCAAATTTCGATCCATGTACAGCCAAGGACAGTTGATTTACTGATCCACTTATGCACAACAACTCTGTTGGATTTTTGCCACTTGATCAGTGCTGCTTGCTATAGCTAAGTCTAATGCCGCGTACACACGATCACTTTATGTGATGAAAAAAAATGACGTTTTTAAAAACGTCAATTTCATTGACCGTGTGTAGGGGAAAACTTTGTTTTATGTCTTGTAAAAAACGACAAAAAAAAATTGAAGCATGCTTCAATTTTTTGTGCCGTTTTTCAAAACATCGTTTTCTGTTTCACAAAAAGTCACCGTGTGTGTAGCAAAAAACGTTGTTTAAAATGACTTTTTTCAACACGCGCATTCCCAGAGGCTAGTTATGAAGAGAGCTTCAATGGAAAACAGTGGTGAACGTAACCTCGCTTTGCTAGAGCATTGTGAAAAAAAACGATGTTGTGTAGGCAACATCGTCTTTGAAAATTGAAGTTTCAAAAACGTTGTTTTTTACTTCACAGAAAACTGTGTCACATAAAGTGATCGTGTGTACGCGGCATATTCTGTAGGTTCTGTGAATAGGTACGTCATTTAGTAGATATTCATATCAGCTCTAGCCAATGACGTTACTGCACATATGCAGTATGCTCAGCATTTACAGTGCACTGAGTGTGCCATGAAGAGAGCGTGGTACTGCAAGGGCCATTCCCGTGCCCATGTACTGGAGTGACGTCATCGCGGCTTGGCCATTCAGAGAGCATGAACCTGGAAGAAAGACTGGGAGAAGATGGAAGCAGCGAGAGTGGTGAGATCCCAGTACTGGAGGGCTACGTTTGTAAGGTAAATCTGTCACAAATCTTCAGGGGGACATTTAAGAAAAATTAAGGTCTCAGTCGGCGAAAAGCTCCTTCTGCGCGCTCTCCAAAGAGAACTCCTACAAAATACTTTATTTTTGGTACCTGACACCAGATGTACTTCACACTATTTATCCCTCCAGCTCAGATAGGTGTTGGCGCTGTCAGGGAGCCAGGGGGACCCTATACCATATATACTGGACCTGCCTCAAGATAGTGCCATTTTTGACGTAAACACAGCTGTTGCTGACCCGTTTTCCAAAGTGCTCCAAGAAATTGCTTAGACATGTTTTGAGCATAGAGCTGATGGAAAAAATGACAGCCAGGATGCAGGATAGACTGGAAATGCATGATACAGTCTGGGAGGAGTGGCACCGTCGTGAGGACCCGCCCACCCCCTCTACTTCTCTTCTATCTGCAGTTTTGTTTTTTCTTCTCCTTCTTCCCTCCTCCTTCTCTCTCTCTCTTTTCTCATGTTATTTCTCCTTATTGTGAATTTGAATGTAGTTTTCAGCATATTGTTTGTGGTCTAGCAAGTTCAAATGTGGAATTAGCGGGCTCCCCCTGCAGTCTGCCCTGTGAAGTACAGTATTCTGACATGCACTATTTCTTGCAGCTGCTATGCTGAAGTTTTTTTTTTCTTTCTTTTTGTTGTATTACGGTGTTGATCTGTGCTTAATAAAAACTGTTATTTGAAAAAAAAAAAAATTAATAGGATTTACTACCGTTTTAAAAGAGCCACAAAGCAAAACCAAGAGAAGGGTATTTGCAAATGAACTTTTATAAAACACACCACAATAATTTGTAAGTGCAGACCAGATCTTGAGGCAATCATGAGAAACAAAATTCAATTGTGAGGCAGGTAAATTCAATATATTTGTCTGCTGCATCATGTTCTGAGAATAAACTCAATTTCATTTGGTCAAGGTACAGATTAACAGAATTGAAAACCCTTCTTATAAGGTTACAGAATCAAAACGATACAACAAGAAACATGGAATTTAAAAGTACATCCAAAACTGATCTTTCATTTTTGGATGGGCTGCATTACCCACTACCTTATTTTATTTCTTTGGAACCAAGAAATAAAATATCGCAACAAGATCTCTGAGGTACCAGGTCAGCCTAGCTAATGTAACCATTAGGTAGGTTAATTTTGTTCATGAATTTTACATGATCATGCATGCAAAAGGAAGAGTGAGACCCCCATTATTTTCTAGTCTTAAAGGATATTTCCTCTTTTGCAGTCATATTTGAGAAAAAGACACTATGGGGCTGATTTACCAAGCTTGTGCACCATGAATCATGGCGCACAGGAGTAACAGCCGTTTTGACATTTACTAAAGAAATACTAAAGAAATACGCCGGCAATGCAGTTTATTTTTTTTCTTACTAAAATGACTAGTGCGCCCAGGAGAGGGCGCATGCTGTGCCTCTATAGACCTGGTGCACGGCATTTAGAAATGTAAATAGAGGGGATTTGGGCGGGAGTTTATTAGGGGGGGTGGGGTGATGTGGGGAAGTGTTGTGACATGTGTTTGAGTAAGTGTTGCAGGCCGAATTGAAAGGGAAAGTGATTTTTGGGAACCGTTCCCAGTATGCTTGCACAGTACGCCTAAACCCCGGGAGGTTCATTTGCATACTGGGCATGCGTACACGGCAATTCCGGGGATTCGCACACGATTTGTCAGTACGCTGGGAAAATCTTGGTAAATACCAAGCTGCGTACCCGTAATTGCGCTGTGTGATGCGGAGCACGTGAATCCCGAACGGTTTTAGCTTGCGCTGACCATGAAGGGGAACTCCGCGCCAAATTTCAAACAAAAAAACGTTGCGGATTCCCCTCCAGGGGTACATTAGGCTCTTTGGCTTGGTCTGGAACGTGAGGGGTTAAACCCACGCCGAAAAAACAGCGTGGGGTTAGCCCCCAGATCCAGACCAAACCCTTATCCCAGGCACGCAGTCTGGCCGGACAGGAATGGGGGTGGGGACGAGCAAGCGCCCCCCCCTCCTGAGTCGTACCAGACCGCATACCCTCGACATGGGGGAGTTTGTGCTTTGGGGGAGGGGGGCACTGCCCCCCCACCCCAAGGCACTCTTGTCCCCATGTCGATAGGGACAAGAGCCTCTTCCCGACAACCCTGGCCGTTGGTTGTCGGGGTATGTGGGTGGGGGCTAATTTTAATCTGGGAGCCCCCTTTAATAAGGTGGCCCCCAGATTCCTGCCCCCCACCCTATGTGAATGAGCATGGGGTACATCGTACCCCTGCCCATTCACCTGGGGGGAAAGTGTAAAGTAAAAAAACACACCACACACATTTTTTAAATAATTAATTAGTCAGCTCCGGGGGTCTTCTGCCGTGGCCTCCCCTTTCTTCTTTAAGCTCTTTTACAAGGGGGGTGTAGGCCCGGTCTTCTCTCTTCCGCTGGGGCCCTGGGCTTCTCCGTTTTCTGCCAAGGGGGCGCCACCCACCCCTGTCTTCTCTGGTGCCTTCTGCTGGGGCCCCCACCCCATTAAGCTCTTTTACTTTCGGGGGGCAGCGGGCTTCAAAGTTTTCTGCCGGGGGTGCGCCAGTCCCCCGGTCTTCTCTGGTGTCTTCCGCCGGGGCCCCGGGCATCTCTCGATGCCTTCTCTGTTGCCTCTTCTGCCTGGCACCTGGCTTACTTCTTCTCTTCCAGCGATGTTGACACGACGAGCTCTCCCGCTGTAATGCCTATTGTTAAGAAAATGTGATCGATACGACTCGATGATTGGTGTGGATTAGAATAATAGGTGTCATTTCTCTTTGTAGGATTAGATTCTCTCCACGAATCTACCAATTTATACTTAGATATAAGATTAGAGAGAGTCCTTTTATTTTGATATCATGGTGGGGTATACAGGGTTTTGTCCTGAAATGGAAGGAGGACCTGATTGGAATCACCACAGACAATGAGAGCTCCCATCTTGTGGGTATCTATGGTTTGAAAAAGATGTGACAAAAAAGGGACAGGGTTGTGATTAGGAGCATAATAAGAGACCACAGTCACAGCCCTGTCCATAACATAACCTGTTAATATTAGGTATCTGCCCTCTGGGTCTTTTATTTCAGAAAGTAATGAGAATGGTATTGCACGATGAAATGCTATTAGAGTGCCCCTCTTTTTAGTAGAAGCCGAAGCTGTATATACCTGTGGATAGGAGACATTGAAAAATTTAGGAGTTGAATTTGGGGTAAAATGCGTCTCTTGTAAACATACAATGTGTGCCTTCTTGGCCTAAAATGATCTGAAGGCTTTTGTGGGTTTCTGGGGAACATTAAGACCTTGCACATTTAGGGATAAAATATTTAACGGAGCCATGGTAACCAAATCAACAAGCTACTCTTACCGGTTGTGCTGACATGGCGACTTCTCGGCCCAACCCCCGCGGACGGAAGAAAAAATAGAGGGTAAGGGAACGCAAAGCTAGCAAACTCAGAAAATAAATTAAAAACAAAAAAAATAATAAGACATCTGAAAACAATAAGAGAATACAAATATTTGAGATTTGCCCGTGCTGAGGGGTAAAACCCCCCATCAGGGGACAGGGTGCTCTCGTCGAACCCCTACATATTATTGCATGGATCCGAGGAAAGCAAGGTGAGGCGCATAGGTTTTCTGTACGCTGGAGAGCCGCCTAAGTAATAAAGGGTATACATCACAAGGATCGTCCTAACTAAATCTATTATATTCATGAATATATGTAATAAATCTTTCAGAAAAAGGGAGGGAAAAAATGCAAACATTTCTAGATACTGTCTCTAGAATACTAGCTTTTAGGAGATACTATTACCATGTATGGGACCATATCTCAAGTGGAATCTAGTCCATGGTGCCTAAGATATTACAATATTGTGCATAAAAATACTGTAAATCACAATATTTAAATAATGTTAGAACAGTTCACAACCCTATTGACAAACTAAAAATTTCATTTGGGTGTACCTAAAGTAGTAACTAAAGGGATTCTAGAGGGGGAAATTACAAAGTTTAAACAGTATGGGGAAAAATGTAACATGTTACATTGTTAAATTATTAAATTGTTCTTTTAAGACCAAATATAACCATGAAGTAGTAATAATTTAGGATGAAAAATCTAAAAAAAGATCTAATGAAAAGAGAAGAAAAAATATACTGAATTCCATGTTTGGATCAGTCATCAGGAAGCCAAAAAAAAAGTTAGGCTTTTTAGTAAGAAAAAAAAAGGCAGTATTTCAACTGTGGGACTTATTTCCCAGAGGGTGCTGCCTAAGCAGAAATTGTGGGGTGATTGTTTCAAGAGTGGTCAGTCAGTCAATAGTATCTTCTTGGCCTTGGGGTGAAGATGCGAATCGACCTATTTTGTGGGAATGAGAATTGCTATTTCTCTGCTCAGATTGGGAAGAGTTTCTGAGGGAGGAAGCTGAAGCTGTTCCTCTGTGTGAGGTAATGTTTGCAGGGATCTCTTCAGTCAGCTTGAGGTCTAGAAGTGCTTCAGGTTCTTCAGGTGTTCTGCATGAGAATCGGGTTCCTTGATGTGTAAATCGCAGGTAGAATGGCAATCCCCATTTTTTTACTGTTGTGGCGTTAAAGCTCCATTAATTGGGGTTTGCTTGCCCTTCTTTTAGTTATTGTCTGCAAACAGCTGGTAGTTGTGGTCTTGGAATTTTAAATTGTTATTTTCTCTTGCTGCATCTAAGAGTTGCTCTTTAGATTTGTAGAAATGGAATTTAGCTATGATGTCTCTTGGTGGTCCATCTTCTTTTTTGGGCATGAGAGCCATATGAACTCTGTCCATCTCCAGCCTTTCTATTGGTATTCCTGGTTTTAATTCCTGACATAATGTCATAATTGTTGCTTGTAGATCTATGACTGACTCAGGGATTCCTCTGAATCGCAGGTTAGACCTTCTGGCACGATTCTCAAAATCCTCTAATCTGTTTTGAAATGTGATATTTTCTTCCTTTAGGGGATCTATTTCAGTCAGGTATTCTTGGGTATAATTCTCAATTTCCTCCACTTTCAGTTCTAATGCCTGAGTGCGGTGTCCCAATTCTCTTATTTCCTTTGTGAGGTTGCTTGTAAACTGCTCTGAGGTTTGTTTTAGTGCTTTGTAAAGCATTTTCTCAAATTGTTTTAAAATGCTTGAGGGGACTAAAGGTTCCTGTGTAGAAGTTTGAGACATGGTTAACTCAGTATCAGAGTCAGTATCCTCTGGGGAGATAACAGGTTGTGACAGCTTAGCCATAGGCTGCTGTGACAGGAAGTCAGGTAAATCTGTACGTCCCTTTAAATTTGCCACCCAGCGCGCCTCGTGAGTGCGCTCGCGGGTCCCGGGAACTCGATGTTCCTAGGCGGCCCGCGATTGCAATCGGCAAAGGCAGAACAGGGGGATACCTTTGTAAACAAGGCATTCCTTATTATGCCTAGTGACACTGTCACTGATGACTGTTCCCCCGTGATCGGGAACGGTCATAAGTGACGTGTCACGTGTAGCCATGCCCCCTAACAGTAAGAATCACTCCCTAGTACTGACTTAACCCCTTCAGCGCCACCTAGTGGTTAACCCCTTCACTACCAGTGTCATTTTCACAGTAATTAGTGCATTTTAATAGCACTGATCGCAATGACAATGGTCCCAAAAATGTGTCAAAAGTGTCCGATGTGTCCGCCATAAAGTCGCAGTCATGATAAAAATCGCTGATCACCGCCATTACTAGTAAACAAATATTAATAAAAATGCCATAAAACTAGCCACTATTTTGTAGATGCTATAACGTTTGCACAAACCAATCAATAAACGCTTATTGTGATTTATTTTACCAAAAATATGTAGAAGAGAACGTATCAGTCTAAACTGAGGAAAAAAATAAAAAATGTATATATTTTTGGGGGATATTTATTATAGCAAAAAGTAAAAAATATTGCTATTTTTTCACAATTGTTGCTCTATTTTTGTTTATAGCAGAAAAACTAAAAACCGCAGGGGTGATTAAATGCCACCAAAAGAAAAGTCTATTTATGGGGAAAAAAAGGACGTCAATTTTGTTTGGGAGCCATGACACACGACCACGCAATTGTTAGTTACAGCGACGCTGTGCCGAATCGCAAAAAGTGGCCTAGTCTTTGACCAGCATAAGTGGTTAATACCGTGTATTGTCCCCTTTAACTTTAATGACAACATGAAGTCGTTTGTGGTAGTTGTGGATGAGGCTCTTTATCTTTTTAGATGGTAAAGCTGCCCATTCCTCTTGGCAAAAAGCTTCCAGTTCCTGTAAATTCTTGGGCTGTCTTGCATGAACTGCATGTTTGAGATCTCCCCAGAGTGGCTCAATGATATTGAGATCAGGAGACTGAGATGGCCACTCCAGAACATTCACTTTATTCTGCTGTAGCCAATGACAGGTCAACTTGGCCTTGTGTTTTGGATCCTTGTCATGTTGTAATGTCCAAGTACGACCCATGCGCAGCTTCCTGGCTGATGAATGTAAATGTTCCTCCAGTATTTTTTGATAACATACTGCATTCATCTTTTCACCAAATTTCCTGTGCCTTTGTAGCTCACACATCCCCAAAACATTAGCGATCCACCTCCATACCTTTCATCATAGGCCTTGTTGACTCCTCTCCAAATGTAGCGTTTATGATTGTGGCCAAGAAGCTTAATTGTGGTCTCATCACTCCAAATTACTGTGCCAGAAGGTTTGAGGCTTGTCTCTGTGCTGTTTGGTGTATTGTAAGCGGGATACTTTGTGGCATTTGCCTAGTAATGGCTTTCTTCTGGCGACTCGAGCATGCAGCCCATCTTTCTTCAAGTGCCTCCTCATTGTGCATCTTGAAACAGCCACATCATATGTTTTCAGAGAGTCCTGTATTTCACCTGCAGTTATTTGTGGGTTTTTCTTTGCATCCCAAACAATTTTACTGGCAGTTGTGGCTGAAATTTTAGTTGGTCTACCTGACCGTGGTTTGGTTTCAGCAGAACCCCTCATTTTCCACTTCTTGATTAGTGTCTGAATACTGCTGATTGGCAATCTCAATTTCTTAGATATATTTGTATATCCCTCTCCTGTTTTATACAGTTCAACTACCTTTTCCCACAGATCCTTTGACGATTCTTTTGCTTTCCCCATGACTCAGAATCCAGAAACATCAGTGCAGCACTGGATGAAAGATGCAAGGGTCTGTCAGGAGTCCAAAAACTCATTGAACTTTTATACACACACACTAATTACAAGCAAACAGATCACAGGTGAGGATGGTTATCTTTAATAGCCATTCAAACTCCTTTGTGTCAACTTGTGTGCATATTATCAGGCATAAATCACCAGGGTATGTAAACGTTTGATGAGGGTCATTTGGGTAGTTTCTGCTGTCATGATTTAAAAAGAGTAAACAGAGTTGATTGATAATAAATGGCTTCAGCCAAACACTAACCATGAGTGAAAGAATTTTTTTTTGTGTTATCATTCATATTCTCTGAAAAATGGCCAATAAATCATAAATACTGCCAGGGTACGTAAACTTATGACCACCACTGTATATTGGGATGAAGGTGCTTTTCGGGTGACACCAGACCATTTTTCCCTTTTCTCAACTTCATAACATCTGTCTTTTTTCAGCCTGGGTGTGTAACTATATGAGCAGGATGTCATTAGGGAAGGCTTTTCATTCCAATATACAGTTTTACAGAAGTATCTCCATATATTCCTTATTATGGTTGATTAATATATTTCAGGGGAAAACATTGCACAAGCTTGCCTTGTGAATGCCTCAACACAGCTTCCCAGATATCAGAGCAAAGAGCTAAAATTAAAGTATTAACAAACAATATCTAAGTTGAACAGATATCCAATAATAAATACAATGAGGAGTTCTGGGAAAAACATTTGTCTTAAGTACTTTGTGTTTTTATAGTTCACAGTATGGCGTGATTCTGATCTCTGTCCTAGAATAGATTTTATGTAGGAAAAGTTGATTATTTTGGACAGTGGATCCCACAGTGCTGTATAGGGGATTACGTTTTAACTATAATGCCCTGTACACATGATCGGTTCATCCGATGAAAACGGACTGATGTATTTTTTCATCCGATATCCGATGAAGCTGACTTTCATCAGTCGTGCCTACACACAATCGGTTAAAAAAAAAAAAAACAATTGTGTCAGAACGCGGTGACGTAAAACACAACCACGTGCTGAGAAAAATTAAGTTCAATTCTACCAAGCATGCGTCGACTTCTGAGCATGCATTGATTTTTAACCGATGGACGTGCCCACAGACGATCGTTTTTTTTCCATCAGATCGGTCCCACACACAATTGGTTTGTCTGATGAAAACCGTCCATCAGACAAACCGATCGTGTGTACGCGGCATAAGTGTACAATTCAAAATGAAACTTTGAATAAATGCAGTCATGTACAGGGCCATCTTTACTGTTAATTGGGGCCCCTCCATGCAATTTTGCTTTCCACCTGCTCTGAGACATACAATAAATATCAGCTAGACTTAAAATCAGTGTACTGTATCAGATCAGGCAGTTATTGTGATTGGTTGCCACTTACTGACTGGTTGCTAGAGGTTACAGCACACATCATGGCTCACTGATTAGTTGCTAGAGGTTACAGCACATGATTCTTCTTGTTTATTGGTTGCTAGAGATTACTGTACAGTAATACTGCTCATTGATTGGTTGCTAGAGGTTACAACACATCATCTCTTCACTGCAAAGGGGCATGATATACATACGGCCTCATCTATTTACACATGAATGCCGCCGCTATTAACATATGAATGGCGGTTATTTACATGTAAACACAGGGTCTGCAGGTGAGTCATCTGTACGCAACAATAGGGAAGAGCTGGACAGCATTAGTAGCAGCACTTCACACTGAGATATCAGGACACAGCAAAGGACTAAAACTTCAAGGCGCAAGGAAATTTAAACTGGAATAGTTGGCAAGTATGAGGCAGCTGCTTTGGGCCCCACAACAAAGACAGGGCCCAGGGCAGCTTCCCCTTTTGCCCTGCCTTAAAGACGGCTCTGGTTATGAATTCATTAAAATAATTAAGAGGTCTTATAAAAAAATTGTTCAACAAATGTCAGAAGCATTCATCCAGGTTTCACAAACTCCCCCCTTATTTTGTCTAACTCTAACATTATGACTTTGTACGAGCATCAGCGCCATTGAGGTATTTCAGAAAAATATTCTGCATTTTGGTCACTAGATAGAACTAATGGTTCATAGAAAATCATAGTATTAGATAAAACATGGGCAACTGCTTGTGACGTTCTTGCAATTAATATTTTTAAATTGATCCCAAGTGTATTTTTAAAGGAAACAAGTGCTGCTGAAAGAAAGTGGAAAGGACTGGAAGAAAGAGGAGCAATACTAGAAGCCAAGCAGGCCCTGCTGTAAAAATATCCGCTAACAAGGAACATGTCTACACGAGGATGGAGTAGAGGAATCAGCCCATCAAAGACAGCTGCCTACCACACCTCCCTTAATCGGAGTTCCACCCGTTTTTTTAGTTTATTAAAAGTCAGCAGCTACAAAAAGCATAGCTGCTGACTTTTAATAAACTGACACTCACCTGCCCCACGGTCGACAAGAGCGCACAGACCCCCGCTTCTCTCCCCCTCCTCTCCTCGGCACCATCATTTGTACTGTGGGCACCCAACCGTGACAGCTTACGGCTTCACGCCCGGACGCGCACTGCGCAAGCGCGGCTCACGCCAGCAATCTTCTGAGACCTGTGTTGTGTCCCAGAAGATCACTGGCATGGAGGGGCCGCCTAAGGCGACAGGAGGAGTCACCTAGGCAGCCTAGGACCCAGAAGGAGGAAGTGGCACAAGTCCCACTAAAAAGAGGACACACATCCCCCCCCCAAAAAAAGAAATGCCGAATGTGGCATGTCAGGGGGGCGAGGAGTGCTTTAAGCAGAAGTTCCACTTTTGGGTGGAACTCTGCTTTAATGCAGAGTATGATGATTTAAAGTGCATCTATATTATGTATTTCATGTTTTGGTAAAATATATTTTTCTCTGTCTGCTAACTTGTTGCTGCCCACCTCACAAAAATCTTTACCCAAACTCACACAGGTGTCTTTACAAACCACAAACAATAGCATTGCTGATGCAAGTTTAAAATGAATCACAATTGTGTGTGTTTATTATTATTTCCAAATGATCATAATCTGAGCCCAAAAAATTTGATATGTGTACCAACATCAGAAATCAAAATGTCATTCCCAAAAATCAGAGGGTAACATCACTTTTCTACACTCACACACCAAGAACCACCAAATATCACAGAATAAATCAGGAAGAATAACTCCTGATTAATGTAATTCCACCACCTATATGTCCGAAGAAATGCAGTATTTATGCGTAGGAGGCTTTCACATGTGGCAACACATTGGCTAATAGGTAAGCACGTCTGCCTAGCAGCACTAAGGTTCTTGGTTTGAATCCCAAATATGCCACTTCATGTAGAGAAGTTGTCTGTTCTCCCTATGTTGTTCAAAATAACTCCTGTCGCAGGTCCGTACAAAAAAATATGTCTAAATGTAGTATTTATGTGTAGGAGGGTTCCACTACAATTTCAAATAGTATCATATGTAGGAATGAGATTCGAGTTCGAGTAGAACTCATGTTCGACTCGAATATTGGCTGTTCGCTGAACAGCGAACTATTTGGGGTGTTCGAGGGAAGTGTGAACTTTAGAACCCTGTTAAAGTCTATGGTACTCGAACATTTGAAATCTAAAGTGCTAATTTTAAAGGCTAATATACAAGTTATTGTAATAACAAGTGTTTGGGGACCTGGATCCTGCCCCAGGGGACATGTATCAATGCAAAAAAACGTTTTAAAAACTGATTTTTTTTTTGGCAGCAGTGATTTTAATAATTCATTTAAGTGAAACAATAATAGTATGCCTGTAAAGTAGCGCTTGTTTCCCATGCTTAGAACTGTCCCTGCACAAAGTGTCATTTCTGAAGGAAAAAAGGTAATTTAAAATCACTTGAGGCTATAATGAATAGCCTCCCGGCAATACAGAGAAAAGTAATTCATAAAAAAAAATGTGTGGGGGTCCACAGCATTTTTTTTAAATTTGGGGTGGAGTTCCCCTTAAAATCCATACCAGACCTGAAGGGTCTGGAATGAATATTTGGGGGGAACCCCACATAATTTTTTTTAATTTGATGCAGGGTTCCCCTTAATATCCATACCAGACCCGAAGGGCCTGGTAATTGAATTTGGGGGGACCCCCACACATTCTTTTTTTATGAATGACTTTTCTCTGTATTGCTGGTATCCGACAATTCATTTTAGCCACGAGTGATTTTAAATTACTTTTTTCCTTCAGAAATTACATTTTGTGCATGGACAGTTCTAAGCACAGGAAACAAGCGGTAATTTACAGGCATACTATAGACGCCCCCCTAGGTACGAAATTTAAAGGAATATTTCACTTTTATTGTTTCACTTTAAGCATTATTAAAATCACTGCTCCTGAAAAAACTGCAGTTTATTAAAACTTTTTTTGCATTGATACATGTCCCCTGGAGCAGGACCCAGGTCCCCAAACACTTTTTAGGACAATAACTTGCATATTAGCCTTTAAAATTAGTACTTTAGATTTTAAACGTTCGAGTCCCATAGACTTTAACAGGGTTCTAAAGTTCACACAAACTTTTGGTCTGTTCGCAGGTTCTGGTGCGAACCGAACCCAGGGATGGTCGGCTCATCCCTAATCATATGTTTTCCATGGGGAAGCACTATAATAAGCCTTAACATTTCCCCACCAGCACTAATTGCAGCTTCTTACCAAGCCAAAACACACAAAATTACATCTGTTTATCTCTCGGCTTGCTGACAGTAATCAGTTATAACCAGCCTTCAAAACAGATGGCATATGCCAGAAACAGGTTGTTCAGTGTCTCTTTGGCCTTCCACAGTACATCTACATTGATTAACTTCTTGCACCCCTGGGACTTAGAACAGTTTGACACCACAGAGATGCAGCCTACAAACACGTGGCAGCACAGTGGCTAATAGGTTAGCATTTCTGCCTAGCAGAACTGAGGTTCTTGGTTCAAATCCCAATCCTGCTCCATGGCTAGAGGTTTCTATGTTCTTCCTCTGTTGTGCTGTAAAAGTTTATTTTTCACCAATGATGACATTTTTGATGGTTTGCACATAATGGAACCCCAAGGAATCACATTATAAATCAAGCAAGTGTGGGTTTGCACCAAATCTATAACTGGGGTGTTTTTAGCCCAGATATGGTTTTATAAGTCTGGTGTGATCCTGCACACATATTTTAATGTTGTATACCGACGATGCACGATCGTCCCAGCAGACAGATTCGACCATGCTTTGAAATCTGTCGGCTGGGAACCCGTCCGCCCGACATGTCTGCTGGTTAGTACGCTAACCAGCAGACATGTCTTCTCGCACACGCGCCGAATGGTTTCGACGCATGCGCGGAAGTGTTTTACTTCCTGGTGCGGTGACGTGGCGGCGTCAACGTCACCGCCACGTCACCGCACCATCTGGCGGCGGGGATTTGGGTTTGATCGTGTGTACACGATCAAACCAATACGTCCCCAGCAGACAGATTTGTTCAAATCGGTCGGCCCGACCGATTTCAACAAATCTGTCTGCTCGTGTGTACGCGGCCTAAAAAAAAAATGTTTGCTCTACATAAAGATGTTCTAGGCTAAAAGAAGATGGCCAAGACCCTGAAACTAAGCTGCAGCATGATGACCAAGACCATACAGTGGTTTAACAAGTCAGGTTCCACTCAGAACAGGACTCGCCATTGTCAATCAAAGACGTTGAGTGCACATGCTCAGCTTCATATCTAGAGGCTGTCTTTGTGAAATAGACATATAAGTGCTGCAGAGGTTGAAGGGGTGGGTGGTCAGCCTGACAGTGCTCAGACCATACACTGCATACTGCATCAAATTGGTCTGCATGGCTGTCTTCCCAGAAAGAAGCCTCTTCTAAAGATGATGCACAAAAAAGCCCGCAAACAGTTTGCTGAAGACAAGCAGACTAAAGACATAGATTATTGAAACCATGCCCTGTGGTCTGTTGAGACCAAGATAAACGTATTTGGTTCAGATGGTGTCAAGCGTGTGCGGCGACAACCAGGTGAGGAGTACAAAGACAAGTGTGTCTTGCCCACAGTCAAGCATGGTGGTGGAAGTGTCATGGTCTGGGGCTGCATGAGTGCTGCTGGCACTGGGGAGCTACAGTTTATTGAGGGAACAATGAATGCCAACATGTACTGTGACATAGTGAAGCAGAACATGATCCCCTCCCTTCAAAGACTGGGCCGTAGGGCAGTATTCCAACGCGATAATGACCCTAAACACACCTCCAAGACGATCACTGCTTTGCTAAAGAAGCTGAGGGTAAAGGTGATGAACTGGCGAAGCATGTCTCCATGACCTAAACCCTATTGAGCATCTGTGGGGCATCCTCAAATGGAAGGTGGAGGAGCGCAAGGTCTCTAACATCCACCAGCTAGCTCCGTGATGTCATCATGGAGGAGTGGAAGAGGACTCCAGTGGCAACCTGTGAAGGCAAGTATGGGCGCTCTACATGTAATAGCGCCCAATTAAAGATATTTAAGACTTCAAGTGGGCGGACGTGCATATGCAAAGTGCGCTATTTTCGACGAACATGTCAATGGTATTGTATTGCCGGCAATTTAAATGTCATTATTTTTTCTTTATACAGTATATGTCAGTTTTGCTGCAGCAGGTTCTATACACGGTACAGATACACCACTTTACAGGCAGACTAAGGGGACACCCCAGGCACTATATTTAAAAATCATTTTTAATTTTTATTGTTTCACTTTAAGCATCATTAAAATCACTGCTTTTTAGAAAAAAAAATTAATTGATACATTTCCCCCCAGGGCAGTACTCGAGCCTCCAAGCCCTTTTTATGGGCAATAACTTGCAGATAAGCATTAAAAAAATTGATTTTTCAAGGTCTTTAATAGAGAACGTGGATTGGGTCTAAACTTTTTACATCTGTTCGGGCGTTCTGGTGCAAATGGAACCAAGGGGTGATCGCCCAAATCTACAGGCCCCATGCCCTCGACATGGGGGGTACACTTTGTCACCATATTGATGGGGACAAGTGCTTCTTCCCCATAACCCTAGCCCAGAGGTAGGCAACCTCAGCCCTACAGCTGTGGTGAAACTACAAGGCCCATGAGACATTGCAAAACCCTGACAATCACAGGTATGACTCCTAGAGACATGATGGGATTTGTAGTTGTTTCAAAACAGCTGGAGGGCTATTCCGATCATGTGTAGCCCCATCTAATTTTTTTAATCGGAAATTACGATGAATTCCATTGGAGTTTAGATATAGAACATGTTCTATATCTATATACAGTCCGTTGGAATTCCATTGTGATTTGGCCAGGCAAAAGCCCAATCGTAATGCGGTATAAGGGGCGGTGCCACCCGGTGACCTCACTCCCAGGGGGCATCATTTGACAGGCAAATCTGCCATAATGTGTCACTATATGGTGCTAGCCCAACATGGATGGCATAAACATCCAGGGGGCCTTTGGTCCCAATGTATGTAGGAAGGTAGCCACCCTCTCTTGCTCGCTCCCAAGATGGACTTTGGAGTGCAGACTATAGATTTTGTAGTGTGCATAGAGAAGTGCACATGACTGCAACTAACGTGTACTACTCATTCCAAAAAAATGGAAGTTAGGAGGGAAAATGAAGGCTCAGGAGGTCTCAAAAATTACAAGGAGGAAGAAAAACAATGTAAGAAACAATTTAATGAAAAAAAGATTATAGAGTTCGCTAAGGCAAACAATGAGTTGAATGAACAAAAATGCATCAATTCCCATGTCTACACATTCGATGAGAACAAGGGAATCCATCCGTTAGGCCCCTTTCACATGGAGCAGTAGAGGTGCGCTGGTGGTATAGCGCTGCTAAAAATAGCGGGAAAACCGCCGCTCCAGACGACACTCTGGTTTCTGGGACTTTTTTCTTTCTATAAATGAGATTTCTTTTATCATTATGTTTAGCTATGACTAAGCATCGGTTGTCGATGTGAAACGCGTCAGCTTTTGTTACCCCACTGTTTGCTGTTTTTGCTGTTTTAGTTTTTTGACTGGAATAAACAGGCACTATTTTTAAGTCTTTTCATCCATTGGAGTGCGGCTGTCCATTTTTCTTTCCTTATATTGCTAAAAATAGCGGCGCTATACCGCCGGATCTGCTGCAAGTTGCGGCCACTTGCGGTGCGGTATTAACCCCCGCTATCGGCCGTGAAAGGGTTAATACCGCCCGCAATACGCCTCTATAGAGGTGCATTGCGGGCAGTAGTGCCGCGGTCTCCCATTGTTTTCAATGGGAAGGAGCAGTGAAGGAGCGGTATACATGCCGCTCCTCTCACCGCTCCAAAGATGCTGCTGATAGGAGATTTTTTTCTCTCCCGCCAGTGCATCGCCTCAGTGTGAAAGCCCTCGGGCTTTCACATTGAGGTTGCTGGGGCAGGAGTTTTTCAGGCGGTATAGCAGCGCTAATTTTAGCGCTGTACCGCCTGTAAAACTCCTCAATGTGAAAGGGGTCTTAGTATTGTGTTTTGACTGTGGGGAGCCTATCCTGCTGTCAGGAATACAATGATTAGTGTGTCTGGGTATAGCCAGTGGCACTGATTATTTTGGGGAAAAACAGCTGGATGTACAGAACTCGATCAATAGATTAAGTTCTGTACAACCAGCCTGTCCATACACAGATCGAAATTTGATCCATTTACAGTATGTGTAGCACCCTCTAGGGTACATATATTCGTTAGTAGTATAGTGTTTGGTACCTTTTACCAAAAAACAAAAATATATCGGCCTAAACTGAGAAAAATAAATATATATTTTTTTTTAAATTTGGATATTTATTATAGCAAAAAAAAATCAGTCTTTTTTTGTTTATAGCGCAGAGGTGATCTAATACCACCAAAAGAAAGCTCTATTTGTGGGAAAAAAAGGAAGTCAATTTAGTTTGGGAGCCACGTCGCACGACCGCGCAATTGTCACTCAAAGCGTGACAGTGCTGAAAGCTGAAAATTGGCCTGGGCAGGAAGGGGGTGAAAATGCCCGGTATTGAAGTGGTTAAAGGTCACAGCCCTTATTAATAGCCCCTTCAAAAATGTTGGATCAGAAGCGATGATTATGTCAGCATTGAACTGCTTTCCAATAAGCGGTCACTGTAATGATTAAAACTGTTCATCCATGAATAAGAATCCCTTATTACTCATAGGAGTGATGTCATTTCCTTAGCTGAATCTGATTTTACGTGCAATCCTTCGCTGTATCCATGTATTGTGCTAGAGTTTTCTCACAACACTTGAACATATTTCCTCAGATAAACACATGAAATAAACGCCACACTGACAGGAAAGAAGTATTGTACCTTAAAGGGAAATCATTTATTGTCATTTATTTAAAGTGAGTAAATGTGAAGTGATTTTTGTTGTGACTTTCACATTTTTACATGCTTGGAAAAGATTTTTGTAATGACATTTTAAATTGTGGCTTCTCCCTCTAGTGGCAGATTGTATGTGCACAGGCACCACAGTGACTTAAAGTGAAACTAAAAATGATATTCTTTAGCAAAGTAACATACAATGGGGCAGATTCACATAGAAATGGATTATCGTAGCGTAGCAGAAATACGCTACGCCGCCGTTTTTTACCTTGCTCTACGTGGAATTCAGGTAGATTTTCTACGGTAGACGACGGCGGCGTAGTGTATTTCTCCCGTCGCAATCCATATAGACGAGTAGGGGGCGTGAAACATTTAAATTAGGCGCGTTCCCGCGGCGATCGATCTGCGCATGCTCCGTTCGCAAATTTCCCGCCGTGCATTGCGCGAAATCACGTCGTGACGTCATTCGTTGTTTATGTAGCGTACTTTACGGGCGATCCACGTCCCGACGAGTTACGTAAATAAAAAAAAAAATTAAATAAATTCGAAGCGGGAACGACGGCCATACTTAACATGGGCTACGTAAAGTTAGAGCAGCAAAAAGCTGCTCTAACTTTACGTATAAAAAAATAGACGAAAACGACTGCGCCGCTCGCTCGTTTGTTCGTGAATCCCCGTAAAAACACATTAGCATATCCCGACGCATTAAAACGACGCGAACTCCTCCCAGCCGCCGCAAATAGATGGCAGCGTAGATCCGAAGGCTTACGAAGACGTAAGCCTCTCGGATCGAAGCCCGAAGCCGGCGTATCATGGTTTGAGAATTCAAACTAGTGATACGCCGCGGGAAATTTGAAATTACTCCTGTCTAACACCAGTTAGACAGGCGTAATTGTTTTGTGAATCTGCCCCAATGCATCTGGAAAGTATTCACAGCGCTTCACTTTTTCCACATTTTGTTAGTTACAGCCTTACTCCAAAACTGATTAAATTCATTATTTTACTTAAAATTCTGCAAACAGTACCCCATAATGACAATATGAAAGAAGTTTATTTTGAAATGTTTGCAAATATATTAAAAAATTTAAAAAAAAATCACAGCCTTTGCTCAATACTTTGTTGAAGCATCTTTGGCACAAATTACAGCCTCAAGTCTTTTGAGCATGATGCTACTAGCTTGGCACACCTATTTTTGGGCAGTTTCTCCCATTCTTCTTTGCAGGACCTTTCAAGCACCATCAGGTTGGATGGGGAGCGTCAGTGCACAGCCATTTTCAGATCTCTCCAGAGATGTTCAAGTCTGGGCTCTGGCTGGGCCACTTAACCACTTGCTTACTGGGCACGTAAACCCCCTTCGTGCCCAGGCGAAATTTCAGCTTCCGGCACTGCGTCGCTTTAACTGACAATTGCGCGGTCGTGCGACGTGGCACCCAAACAAAATTGGCATCCTTTTTTTCCCCACAAATAGAGCTTTCTTTTGGTGGTATTTGATCGCCTATGCGGTTTTTATTTTTTGCGTTATAAACAAAAAAAGAGCGACAATTTAAAAATATATATATATTTTTTACTTGTTGCTATAATAAATATCCCAATTTTTCTTCTACGTATTTTTGTAAAAAAACAAAAAAAAAAAAATCACAATAAGTGACTGCTTTGTGCAAAAGTTATAGCACCTACAAAATAGGGGACAGAATTATGATTTTTTTTTAATATTTTTTTTTTACTAGTAATGGCGGCGATCTGCGATTTTTATTGGGACTGCGATATTGCGGCGGACACATCGGACACTTTTGACACATTTTTGGCGCCATTCACATTTATACAGCGCCCAGTGCTATAAATATGCACTAATTACTGTATAAATGTGACTGGCATTGAAGGGGTTAACACTAGGGGGTGAGGAAGGGGTTAAATGTATTGCCTGTGTGTGTTCTAACTGTGTGGGGGGAGGGGGGTGACTGGGGGAGGTGACCGATGCTGTCTCCCTATGTACAAGGGAAACAGCATCTGTCACCTCTCCCTGACAGGACGTGGAGCTCTGTGTTTACACACAGAGCTCCACGTCCCTGCTCTGTCACCGACGATTGCGTGTACCTGACGGACATTGCGGCCGCCGGGTACACGCATCGAATCCTCGGTGATGCGTCGGGACTGTTTTTCAACCTGTGGCGCGCGCGGGGAATTACAAGTAAATCACGTCCAAAGACGTGACCCCGGTGCCTCAGGTCCGCGCTGTTGACGTATTCTGTCAATAGCGCGGACCCGAAGTGGTTAAGGACATTTACAGAGTTGTCCATAGCCACTCCTTTGTTATCCTGTCTGCGTGCTTAGGTTTGTTGTCCTGTTGAAAGATGAACCTTCGCCCTAGTCTGAGGTCCAGAGCGCCCTGGAGCAGGTTTTCATCAAGAATGTCTCTGTACATTGCTGCATTCATCTTTCCCCCAATCCTGATTAGTCTCCCAGTTCCTGCCACTGAAAAACATCCCCACAGCATGATGCTGCCACCACCATGTAGGGATGGTAATGAGTGGTGCTTGGTTTCCTCCAGACATGATGCTTGCCATTCCGGCCAAAGAGTTCAATCTGTGTTTCATTAGACCATGACAGGCTGTCATGTGCTTCTGTCTGGCCACTCTACCATACAGTCCTAAATGGTACTGCAGAGATGGTTGTTCTCCTGGAAGGTTCTCCTCTATTTACACAGAGAATCGCTGGAGCTCTCTCAGATTGGCCATTGGGTTCTTGGTCACCTTACTGACTATGGCCCCGATCGCTCAGTTTGGCCAGGTGGCTCACTCTAGGAAGAGTCCTGGTGGTTCCAAACTTCTTCTATTTACGGATGATGGAGGCCAATGTGCTCATTGGGACCTTCAATGCTGCAGACATTTTTCTGTACCCTTCCCCAGATCTGTGCGTCGATACAATCCTGTCTCGGAGGTCTACAGACAATTCCTTGGACTTCATGGATTGGTTTGTGCTCTGACATACACTGTTAACTGTGGGACCTTGCATAGACAGTTGTGTGCTTTTCCAAAGCATGTCCAACAAACTCAATTTAGCACAGGTGGACTCCAATCAAGTTGTAGAAACATTTTAAGGATGATCAGTGGAAACAGGATACGCCTGAGCTCAATTTTGAGTGTCATGGCAAAGGCTGTAAATACTTATGTACATGTGATTTTTTTGTTTTTTATTTTTAATAAATTAGCAAAGATTTCAAACAAATTTCTTCCACGTTATCATTATGGGGTATTGTTTGCAGAATTTTGAGAAAAATAATGAATTTAATCCATTTTGGAGTAAGGCTGTAACATAAAAAAAATTGGAAAAATTAAGCGATGTGAATACTTTCGGTATACACGGTACCTTTCACATTATCAATTATGTTACCAAAATTTGTGTGTACTGTAAATTGCCTCCAGGATTCTTCCTCTTGCTGGAGGCTGCCATTTTGCTGAAGACCAGAGCCCATGAATAGCACTAAATCTTTAGACTGTCAGCAGATCCGCCTCTACAAATTCTGAAGTGCCTAAAAATGGAGAGCAACTGAACATGTGCAGAGCAGGGTTAAACAGTACATTACTGGATTCAAAAAAGTATAGGCGCTTGTTTTTAATGTGAAAAAAGGGAAAAAGAAACTGCGCTAAGAAATATAGCAAACTTATGGGACCATGTGAATATAAACAAGCAGTTCAAGCAGTGTCCAAACAAATCAAATGTTCATAAACATTGAATAAATGATACCTGTCCACCGGTGAAGAAACGAATGAAGTCCCACCATGAAGGACTGTTCAATCCACCACCGTTATGGAAAGAATAACTGCTTACCAGAGCTCCGTGATCCCCCGTGACAGAGGATCCAGAGAAGCATGTAATGTAACACAGCCTGTTTCCAAAAGCACCCGAAGCTTGCTTCACCACTAGTCAACACACTCCAAAGATGGTCAGATCTGTGAGTAAATGGCATGTCATGTAAAAGACATAATGCTCCAATAGTATAAAACCTTATGATTTATTAAAAAAAAATAAAAGCACAGTATTACACTTACAAACTTGCATCAACAAAAGAAGCCTTAAGTCTGTTGTGCCAGCCGGACACAAACAGACAGACCCGTCTGGATGTATAAGCAGTAACAGGTGATGACATCAACGCGTCGCTCCGCTCCCCCTACGCGTTTCGTAATAGAGTTACTTGTTTTTAATGTTTTACATCATTATACCTGCCAAAGGGGCCAGCTTGAAGTGATCTAGCAGGACCTAATACTGACCAAAGATCCACTTTATGAAGCCCATAGATGATTCTTTAATGAGATAGGCAGTCACTCAGAACATCAGGATTGATCCATTTTCAAATAAATATATATATATATATTGTGACAGGAAGTCAGGTAAATCTGTGGGTGTTGTCACAGACGGGAGATACATTTCTGCCTTGTTTAGACAATTCACCAATTACTATTAGGTGTCGGCTGCAGAAATAGCCAGAAAGGTTTAGGGCGTTGGAATACTTCAGCTGTTCAGAATGAGGCAATTAAGGCCTCTATAAGTTATTGAAAGGATGACTACTGATTGCTGCATCCTGAGGCTTTTTGAGTTAAGGAGAGCAGTCAGAAAGTCTTCTGAAGAGGTGAGGTGGTTGTTGATTTTTCTGTGTGATAAAAATCAAAAAGACTTTTATTTTTCTGCTGTCTGACCAGCAGTGTCTGCCCAGCAGTAGGCTGTGCCAGACTCCATAAGTAGGTTCCTGTGTTGTGAAGATAGATGCCCCAAGTGGCAAGGGTTTATTTTATGTTTTGTTTTGTTTATGCTGTTTTGATGCTTGCACTTGTATCCAGCAATATGGAAGAATAAACCATATCCTTTGTTTTCAATTTCAACTATCCTCAACTGCCTTTCTGTATAAATACAAACAAGGTACAGCGCTAAAGTGATCAGTGATAATAAACCTATTGAATAAGAAACTGTGAAATTTCAAAAATACCAAAAAGGTGTGAAAGTTGATATAAAACGAAAGTTGAAACCTATGTTGCATCAAAAATAAATATATATAATAAGTCCAGAATGGTAATAATTAGGGTTGTCCCGATACCACTTTTTTAGGACCGAGTACAAGTACGGATACTTTTTTTCAAGTAGTCGCCGATACCGAATACCGATACTTTTTTTAAACGTGTCCCCAAATGCAGCCATGTCCCCCCACATATTGCAGCCATGTCCCCCCACATATTGCAGCCATGTATGTCACCCACATATTGCAGCCATGTATGTCACACACATATTGCAGCCATGTCATGTCCCCCACATATTGCAGCCATGTCATGTCCCCCACATATTGCAGCCATGTCATGTCCCCCCACATATGCAGCCATGTCATGTCCCCCCACATATGCAGCCATGTCATGTCCCCCCACATATGCAGCCATGTCATGTCCCCCCACATATGCAGCCATGTCATGTCCCCCCACATATGCAGCCATGTCATGTCCCCCCACATATGCATCCATGTCATGTCCCCCCACATATGCATCCATGTCATGTCCCCCAACATATGCAGCCATGTCATGTCCCCCCACATATGCAGCCATGTCATGTCCCCCCACATTGCAGCCATGTCATGTCCCCCCACATTGCAGCCATGTCATGTCCCCCCACATATGCAGCCATGTCATGTCCCCCCACATTGCAGCCATGTCATGTCCCCCCACATTGCAGCCATGTCATGTCCCCCCACATATGCAGCCATGTCATGTCCCCCCACAAATGCAGCCATGTCATGTCCTGTGCCCCATATTGCAGCCATGTCATGTCCTCCCACATATGCAGCCATGTCATGTCCTGTGCCCCATATTGCAGCCATGTCATGTCCCCCATACCTCCACCGCCGTCGCTGCTGCAGCCTGCAGGGTTCCCCGTGCAACACATACCAGCGGCGCCATGTATAGACACGCGATTGGACGGATCCATCCAATCGCGAGCAAGGGGGGAGTGTCTATGCACGTATCCGTGTATAGACACTCCCCCCTTGCTCGCGATTGGACGGATCCGTCCAATCGCGTGTCTATAGTTGGCGCCGCGGGTTTTCCAAGTTTACACAGGGATTAGCGGTGGTTGGCGGCGGGGGAAGTGCGGCGGGCGACATGCGACGAGCGCGGTGCGGCGTGCTAAGAGCGGCGGCGGCGGAGGCGGCGGCGCGGGGGGGGGGAGTATTCTATTTTGGTATCGGGGGTATTTGGGGGAGTACAAGTACTCCCGCAAATACTCGGAATCGGTCCCGATACCGATACTGGTATCGGTATCGGGACAACCCTAGTAATAATAATAATAAGTGATGATGATGGGAAGTGCACGCTCCCCCTAGCGGCCGCAGAAGTGCCGACGTAGAGCTACGGGCTCTCGCCCAGGAGAGCCGACCTGCCGCCGTAAATTGACGGCGGCAGGTCAGCAAGCAGTTAATAAAAGAGTTAAAACGGCATGGTATCAACAGAAAGCGGCGTTTCATCCGATCGAATCCTATCAGCTGGTCTCCGTGTGTGTGTCTCTCCGTAAACGTGATGAAGTTCCACGCAAATTTAGGCCTAAATTTAGGCCTAAATTTGCGTGGAACGTCATCACGTTTACGGAGAGACACACACACACGCGCAGAGACCAGCTGATAGGATTCGATCGGATGAAACGCCGCTTTCTCTTGATACCATGCCGTTTTAACTCAGCCTAATTGTAAGTGCAACTCAACTTTTATTGGTGGCCAGGACTGGAAGGAGGTGAAAGTGTCAGATCTTGAAGTGGTTAACAACTTCCCACCCTGTCACTGTACATATACGGTTAGGTGGGCCCGGTCTCCTTCTGAGTGGACACTTAGGAACGTCCCTCAGAAGGAGAGGGATCGTGCATTTGCCTGCGCAGCGGCGCGATCCTGATGCGCTTGTGTCACCAAAAACATGTAGCAGAATAAATGTTGGCTTAAATTTATGACAAAATTAGATTTTATTTGATTTCTTTTAGAATGGAAAGAAGAAAATATTTATTTTTTTTCAAATTTACGCTCTTTTTAAAAAAAAAATCTTGGTATGTGTAAACCAATTTTGCATCAAAAGCTTTGTCCTGCCTGGACCTGGCAACACTAAAAATGGATTACATAGCTGGCTAACACAATAATCTGCAACACTACATGGTAATACATTGCTTCTCATTATGGGCCAGATTCAGCATTATTTACGACGACGTATCTCGAGATACGCCGTGTAACTTCTAAACTGCGCCAGCGCCTGCGCCATTTTCGCTACGCCAACGCAAACTACGGAGCAAATGCTTAGGGAATACGGCACTTGCTCTAGTACGATGCGGCGTAGTGTAAATGGCTTACGCTACGCCGGCGAATTTCTTAGAGAATTTGGCCCTATGTCTTCATGAGGAATCCATTGGGGAAGTATGACACCATAATTAGGCGTTGTACTGCAATCATTAGTCTGGTGCCCGATTGTCACACTGGGACCAGCTCAACTGTTTTAAAATCTTTTCATCTTTTGTTTTTATTTTAGTTTTTTTTGCAATTTGTTCTATACAATAAATTCACCCCTTTTTTACCTACTACACCATGAGCATAATTACGATATTAATTATTAGAAATTACGAGATTAAGATATATATCAATTTAACAAAAGTCTGCCCTTTTCAGTGTGTTGTTTAGACAATTTGAGTATTTTGCTTAAAGTTTAATAGAAGAATGTAATCTAGTTGAATACAGTTGGACTAAGAAACTCTCTTATGTTTATGCATACATCCTGACCTCTAAAGACACGGAGCGCACTGGATGGGGCCACATGTCCAGAGAGACCTCAGGATGGGATTGGGGGGTCAGGTGGTGGACAGGAAGATTGCAGGATGGGATGAGGGGATGGACAGGGAGATCGTAGGAAGGGATGGGGGGGTGAACAGGGAGATTGCAGGAAGGGATGGGGGGGTGGACAGGGAGATCGCAGGAAGGGATGGGGGGGTGAACAGGGAGATCCCAGGAAGGGATGGGGGGATGGACTGGGAGATCGCAGGAAGGGATGGGGGATGGATGGGATAGACAGGGAGATCGCAGGAAGGGATGGGGAGTGGACAGGTAGATCGCAGGAAGGGGTGGATGGGATGGACAGGGATATTGCAGGAAGGGATGGGGGGATGGACAGGGACATCGCAGGAAGGGATGGGGGATGGACAGGGACATCGCAGGAAGGGATAGGGGGTGTATGGGATGGACAGGGAGATCACAGGAAGGGATGGGGGTGGACATGGAGATCGCAGGAAGGAATGGGGGGATGGACATGGAGATCACAGGAAGGGATGGGGGGATGGATGGGATGGACAGGAAGATCGCAGGAAGGGATGGGGGGTGGACAGGGAGATCGCAGGAAGGGATGGGGGGATGGACAGGGACATCACAGGAAGGGATGGGGGGGATGGACAGGGACATCACAGGAAGGGATGGACAGGGACATTGCAGGAAGGGATGGAGGGATGGATGGGATGGACAGGGAGAGCGCAGGAAGGGGGGGGGTGGACAGGGAGATCGCAGGAAGGCATGGAGGGGATGGACAGGGAGATGGCAGGAAGGGATGGGGGGATGGACAGGGAGATTGCATGATGGGATGAGGGGTAGACACAGAGATCACAGGATTGGATGGGGGGATTGCAGGATGGGATGGGGGCATGAATGGGGAGATTGCAGAGTTCAGAGTGAATGGGGATGGACAGAAAGCATAAACAGTGCAATTGAGATTGAGACACAGAACACTTCCCCATTCTTAGCACACACTCTCCTTATCTCCTGCAGAGTCCTGTATAGATGAAGCAGACAGAACAAGTGGTGCACTGTGTCTGCAGCCTGAGCCCAGCTTCTGTCTTCCAATAATCTAAGATTCTGGGCACAGGCTTCACCAGAATTCCTCTCATCTGTCAGGACACTGAAACAGCTTAACTGCAGCAACTTTTCTATCAGGCGCACACTGACCTGCCCTCCTTCATTGGAAAGCACCTCCTTGTCTTCAGTAGTAACTGACCCCGCCCCCACAGCACAGAGAGTCACAGACGGTGTGAGTAGAGAAGGATGATTGCTATGAGCTGCAGCCTATCACCATGAGGACAAGCAGCCGAAAGGTCCAATCAAAGAACAGTTTCAAACGCACAGTGAGAAAACCACCCTCAGGCTGTGGGAGTCTATATGCATTTGCGGGACAGCGGGAAAGCCCTCCCTTTGCGGGAAAATCCCGCCCATTCTGGGACGGTTGGGAGGTATGTTAATATACCTGTACTTCTTTTGAAAAATCAAAAAAGCTTTCAATTCATTCTACCCAGACTTACCTCCCTCTCTTCATGGCTGTTCAAAAACACTTATCCATTACTTCTGCCTTACTTCCTGGACAGACTTTAAGTCATGACACAGGAAGGAATTGACCAGCTGAACTCATTAGCACACACCCTGCATCATCTATCCTCAGCTGGTCAACTCCTTCCTGTTTCATAACCTAAAGTATTTCCAGGAAGTAAGGCAGAAGTAAAGGAGCAATGGGCCAGATTCACGTACATTGGCGCATTTTTTGACCAGCGTAGCGCACCTCCTTTACGTTAGACCGGTGCAATGTAGAGGCGCAATCACCGTATCCTCGTAGTATTTGCGCAGAAATTAGCGCCGGGCGTAAGGTGGAGTAATTCAAATTGGGAAGGACGTGGGCGTGTTTCATTGAAATGAGCCGTGACCCCATGCAAATGAAGGGCCGGCCGGCTCGCGCATGTGCACATGAAGCAGACCATGGTCAGCACCTCTGTGCGCATGCTCACAACTCGGGAACGGCGCAATCAGTGAAATTGGAAGTGGACCCGGGCAACTTAGTGAACTACGCAGACAGCTTAAATAGACAGAGACAAACACCCTTCCTTTGCAAAAGTACATCCCTTTGTATCCCTTCCTATACAGCAAGGTGCTTTTGTTCTGTTGTTTATTAGCGTTTGTTTGTTTGTGACGTGTCTTTGAGATATTTGGGGACTGTTTTGCAGAGTGATTTGTGTCTTTTATGTGTTTTCTTTGTTGTTATTTTTTTTTAATTATATTTTTGCGGGGGGCGTGGCCAGGCAGCGGATGTAGCCAGACGCATCTTCAGCTCCTCTCCGCCGAATCTCCTGTATTGATCCTGTTACACTACCCGGCTCACCTGCTGCTACAGCCCAATCGCTGCTGTAAGGTCCCCTGAGTGTCCCGGTGCCGTCTGAGTCCCGATCTGCGACAGATGCCCGCATCTAAACCGCCATATGCGGCCTGCTCCGGAGACAGCATGTTATGCCAAAATGGCGCCCAGGCCCAGCGCACACGCCAAAGGAGAGGCACAAGGAGGGGGCGGAAAGATTATACTCCAGGGTGTTTGTTCCAGACCCTAATACTCACCCAGGACTGCAGGGGGGATCATCAGGTGGATCGTCGGATGCAGATGACACTGTCCCCCTGGAAGATGGATGCGGATCAGGGTTCCCTTGGAATGCAGTGAGTACTCCTGATGACACCTCCGCTAGGCCGCAGGCCTCCACCAGTCCTGCCTCTGATGGTGAGCCCTCATTAAGGGACATATTCATGGCCGTGACCTCCTGTAACACTTCCATCGCTGCCCTGGCCACAGGCATTAAAGGGGTCAAAGCAGAAATAACCTTTTTGAGACAGGATGCACAAAAGCTGAGGGAAAGGACCTCTGCGGTGGAGGGGAGAGTGAGCTCCATTGAACATGATATGGCTCCCATGCAGAGGGATCTCACATATAACAACCACCTACTTACAGAGCATTCATCTCGTTTGGAAGAATTGGAGAATAGGATGAGAAGGAATAACGTGAGATTGGTGGGATTACCTGAGAGGGCAGAAGGAAAGAATCCTGTTGAATTTATTGAAAACTGGCTGATAACTGCGTTTGGTAAAGAGGTGTTCACCCCATTGTTTTCCGTGGAGAGGGCTCACAGAGTGCCAGCTAGGCCTCCTCTACCTGGAGGCCCTCCCAGGCCCTTTCTATTCAAACTGCTTCATTACAAAGATAGAGATGCTATACTGCATAATGCCAGAATCAAGCCTGAAGCTATGAGAGTTGATAATGCTAAGATCTCCTTTTTCCCAGATTTTTTTGCTGAACTGCAAAAACACTGTGCTAAGTTCCTTGATGTCAAACGTCGCCTCAGAGATCTAGCTGTAAAATATGCTATGCTGTACCCCTCTCGACTGAGAGTGGAGGCCCTGGGCTCTGTTCACTTTTTTGATCTGCTGTCTGCAGCCGCACAGTGGTTGGACAGAGAAGAACGATCGATCAGGGACAACCGTAATAGGCGCCGTGCTCAGCAAGATGAGTGATGCACTACCTGATTCTTACTGATGCCCATACCTGGTTGTCAAGGCGGAAGAGTTGCTGATGTTTAACCCCTTCTTTGCTCATTATCTGGGCTACCTGTTTCAGCTGTTGAGAAGTTTGGACGCTTATGTGCGCTTCCACTGCAGCCTCCATGTTGGCCTGGTACAGGCCTCTCTTTGCCCTGGTGCATTTAAGTTTGGCCATGTTGGCCCGTTATTTTCTACTACTTCTTTTTTTATTTTTGTTTCTATTTTTACTGGTATCTCCCTTTTTGGAAGGCTCTGACATGGGACTGTCGCCACCACTACCCCACCTGCTTCATGGAGCCATGGACCCCATCGTGACTACTCCACTTATCCGACACGTCCTGCTGGGTTCTCCACCATTGCTACATGACTTTTACTCTTTTATTTACCGTCCTCCCGGTTCATTTATTGTTCTATTGATGCCTACATATTTTAGTGCTCTTTACTGCCTCGCCTCATGGCGATCTGAACATGCCAGAAATCTCCTTAATGTGATAATGTATGCGCTGTCATGTCTAAGATAACTAGAATTATGTCCTGGAATGTTAGGGGGCTAAGCAACCCTGTCAAACGATTGGCTGTGCTCCGTACAATTAAGAGGGTGACTGCTGATGTTGTCTGTCTGCAGGAGACTCACTTCTCCCCGTCCTCCACGCCTCAATTTGCCATGCGGCAGTTTAGCCACCAGTATCATTCCACTTTCTCAGTGTACTCGAGAGGGGTGAGTCTCCTGATTAAACGGGGGGTACAGTTCTCAATGATAGAGGTCATAATAGACCCTGATGGTCGATATGTTTTTGTTTTCTGTTCCCTCTACGGGACCAAATGTATTATTGCAGGGATGTATGTCCCCCCTTCATTTTCCACTACCATCCTGAGGATACTAACTGACTTTGTTGTCCGCTTCCCTGGTGTCCCGGTACTGGTGATTGGTGATTTCAACAATTGCCTGGACCGGGCCAAAGATTAAGGTTATCTGTAAGTGGGGGGAGTGAACCACTGAGAAGGACTGGGCCTACTCAGTTTGCCCGTCTGCTGTCGGAAATGGGCCTGGTAGATGTCTGGAGAGTGCGCAATCCAGATGCCAAGGTGTACTCATGTCAATCTGCTTATTTGGGAGGACTGTCCAGAATAGACCTGGGGTTGGGAAATTAATTACTTTTACCAATGTTGGATTCCTCCCAATACCATCCCCGGCAGGTATCTGACCATTCTCCTCTAACGATAGATATCCGCTTCGGAAGGAGTAGGGGCAATACCCTTTGGAAGCTTAACCCTTTCTGGCTCTCGCTCATCCCTGATCTAGACCCTATACCAGATCTTCTTATCACCTTTTTTGACATTGGGCCAGATTCAGGTAGAGTTGCGCTGGAGTATTTCGATATGCGCCGCGTAACTGTGTATATGCGCCGTCGTTTCTATGTGGCCATACCCACCAAACTAGATGCGACAGAAAACGGGCCATTTCCGATCGGCTTAACTTTCCGACGCCAGAGTCTCGTCAGCGCATAATTTCGCTTGGCGCATCAGTCGTGCCTATTGATTTCCCCTGCAAATATGCAAATGAGGGAGATTTCCCGATTCGCGAACGGATTAGCACTATACGCTGGATACATGCGCCGCGCGTATCTCGTCCGTCCGGCGCAAAGTTATTTCTACAAATAGCTGCTTTATCTTTACTCCAGATGGCCACAGGTCAGCAGGAGAGCAGCTACAGCAGCGTTACCGACGATAAGAGCTAGCTGAGCACCCCCACTTGCAGGACAACACCTCTGCCCATGCTTGTCTGTCAACTTTTACAGCCATGGAGGAAGACATCATAGGTCTCCATAGCCGAGATGACGGCTGACAGCTCCTGGCCTTTAGAGTTCAGCTTTCTCCTGTGTGTTTGCGGGGAACGGGAGCAGCCATCTCAGAACAAAAGTAACTTCACTGCGGGGAGGGGGAACAGGATATACTTTAGTGCCGGAATGGCGCATCTACGGGCGCATTTAAACGCCCAACGGAACGCATTGCGCTGACGTTTCCCGTGAAGTGGTGCCGACGGAAGTTGTGAGCATGCGCACAAGGGGGCGAGTGGAGCCTCACTCACTGCGCATGCTCCGTGGATGATGCGCTGAACGTAAGCCTCTGCGCTGGGCTCCGTCCATCATTTACATATGATCACACCCACTTCCACTTGCGTTGGGTTACGCCAGCACATTATCGTTACTTTGGCGCAAGTTTACGCGCAAGTGCTATGTGAATAACAGTACTTGCGCCGAAAGTGTCGGTGGAGTAACGTAAATGAGAAACGTTACTCCAAAGTAAAGAAGCACCCATCTACCTGAATCTGGCCCATAATCTAGATTCTGCAGAGTTGGATGTAGTTTGGGAGTCAGCCAAAGCTTCCATGAGGGGACAGTTTATCAGAATAATCTCCCAGATTAAAACCTCTACTAAGGAATGGGAATTGTCAGTCCTGAAGGAGGCAGGCGCCTCTGAGGCAAAATATGTTGCAGATCCTACGGATGAGACAAAACGCTCCTGGTTGGCTGCTCAGTCTATGTTGAGAGATCTGTCACTGCAACTTGCTGAGAATAAACATTTTTTCTTACAGCAAAGTTATTTTGAGGAGGGGGAGAACACAGGATATATGCTAGCATTGCTGGCTAGGTCACAACAATCATCCTCTCATATTGTATCTATATTGGACGCCAATGGCACTCCATGCTACTCCACTAGTGACATCACAGAGACTTTTAAACACTTCTTTCAGGATGTTTACTCGTCCAAGGTTAGACCTTCCAGGAGTGACATTTG
Organism: Rana kukunoris; assembly: GCA_029574335.1. Taxonomy (NCBI): domain Eukaryota; kingdom Metazoa; phylum Chordata; class Amphibia; order Anura; family Ranidae; genus Rana; species Rana kukunoris. The sequence goes on from CM056055.1 coordinate 160,413,548, forward strand.
CTCCTTCCTGGATAAATACCCCTTACCTTGTTTGTCCGCATCAGATGTGACTCAACTTAATGCCCTTCTAACCGAGGAGGAGTTGAGTCGAGCCCCGGGTGCTGATGGTCTACCATCTGAGGTGTACAAACGATATTCGTCTATACTTCTTCCCAATTTACTTAAAGTGTATAACCACTCATTCGAGAAAGGATTTCTCCCTTCTTCCATGAATGAAGCCCTTATAGTGGTGCTGTTGAAACCCATCAAGCATGCTCTGTCCCCGGATTCCTACAGACCAATATCGCTACTCACTTGTGATGTTAAACTGCTGGCTAGGATACTGGCGAATAGATTGGCCAATTGCATACAAAAAGTGATTCATAGAGACCAGTCCGGGTTTATTCCTACTAGATCCACGTCCCAAAATTTACGCAGACTACTTTTGAACCTGCAAATCCCCACGGACAACATGGGCAACAGGGCGGTACTGTCATTGGATGCCGCTAAGGCATTCGATAGTGTGGAATGGCCATATCTATGGGAAGTATTGACTAAATTCGGAGTGGGTCCCTCATTCCTAAGATGGGTCCAGCTATTATATAGTGCCCCAACGGCGAGAATACGCATTAATGGAGGGGTCTCGGATTCATTTCGCCTGGCTAGAGGCACCCGCCAGGGGTGTCCTCTTTCACCCCTGCTGTTTGCCATGGCCTTAGAGCCTCTGGCTGTTCATGTTAGGGAATCATAAGATATAGTAGGATTCTGTAGGCCCCAGAAAGGATGTTGTCTCCCTGTATGTTGATGATACTCTAATATACTTGGGTGACACTGTTGGATCTCTGCAAAATGTGATGAGCCTGATAGCTGCCTTTGGGCAGCTGTCAGGTTTTTAGCATCAACTGGAACAAATCAGTACTCATGCCCCTAGACCCTCTCCCGGGCCCATTGTCTGCCTGTGCGAGAGCCATTGCTGTAATTAATGAATTCAAGTATCTAGGGGTGCAAGTTACCACGGATCCTACTCAATACCTGGATAAAAACTTGTCCCCATTGCTTCAGAGGTTCCGGCTGAAGTGCTCTGCCTGGCAGAAACTACCACTCTCTGTCACGGGCAGAGTTAATCTTATAAAAGTGGTATGGGCCCCTCAACTCCTTTATGTCTTTCACAATGCCCCAGTCTGGATAACACATAAATGGTTTTCCCGAATAGATGCCCAATTCAGGGAACTAATCTGGAGCAACAAACCGGCTCGTATCAGCTTGCGCACTTTGCAACTCGCAAAGGACCAGGGTGGTATGGCGGTACCTAATGCCAGAAACTACTATGTAGCTTCACAGCTTCAACACCTGGGTAACTGGGGGGAGGTGGATAACTCTGATACTATTAGGTCCCTCATAATCCCCGGGAACTCTAATATTCCGGCACTGGCATACCTTGATGCAGGTCTCACGCAATTTCCGACCACTCTCCCCACTATCAAACTATTGAATAAATTATGGGAATATGTTAGATCCCTCTTTAAGCTCAGAGCGGTCTGTCAGTTCACCCTGATATGGAGGAACAAATATTTTAAGGAACTTTTCAAGCTCCAGGGGTTCGGTCTATGGGAGGCGGCGGGACTCCACTATATCATCCAGTTATTCGCTGGAGCTGTACTTAAATCTTTTGAACATCTGAAAGAGGAATTTCATTTACAGAATTCTCAATTCTACCAATACTTACAATTGCGCCATGCTGTGCAGGGGGAAGGCAGGTTGTCTCCATTTGTCCAGACGGTACATCCTCTGACGAGGGATGTCCTCTTGACGAAGGAGAAAACAGGAATGATATCTCAGGTATATACCAGGATCCTCAATTTAACCCATGACGCAGGTGGACTTCCCTGTAGGAAGGGATGGGAGCGAGACTTGGGGCCTATAGACGGAGACGTTTGGGATCTTTGCCTGACATCTGCTCCCCGTGTCTCGGTCTCTGCTTCACAGAGGCTATCTCATTTATACCTCTTGCATAGGGTGTATAGGACCCCAGCCAGATTATATAAACGGGGTGTCAGGGACTCGCCTTTATGTCCGAAATGTAAAGCACATACTGGAGATCTGCTGAACATGATGTGGAAGTGTCCCAAACTTTTTCGATACTGGAAGTATGTACTTGAAACTATTTCTATGGTGTTTCAAATACCAACCTTGCAGGACCCAGTTGTGTGCCTGCTTGGTGCCTTGGAGCTACCCGAGCCAACGGTCATGTTGCTGTGCTACGCCTACTTTACATTGCTCGCAAAGAAATTGCGCGGCACTGGATTACTCCGAGGGTACCAACGGGTGGGCACTGGGTAAAGCGAGTTAATAGCCTACTAATTCGTGAGAAACTCACATATCAACATCGCAATGTCTTGCAGAAGTTTTACTCTATGTGGCAACCCTGGTTAGATGTCCCAGGATTGGGTCCCCTTCAGCTGGTGAGGGATAGACTGCTTCAAGGTTAACCTATCTGTTGAAGGGATGGAGCGGGTTTGGATTATAGGATGGTATGAGAGGTGTGGACAAACTATTGGGGGTGTTGTATTGCACAATGTTCCAAGTGGTGGCTGGCAATTGTAAATATGTAGGAGAGACATGGCTATGTTACTGCCTTCAGTTACTGTTTTCACTATTATTCTAAAAGGTTTTTCCCTCTTTATTTTTTGTTTGTTTTTTCCTACCTGTTTTTTTTTTTTTTCCTCTCTCTTCCTTTTCCTCCTCTCCTGTGGTCGTGTTATGCTACAGTGAGCGCACTCAGGTCCTATTTACTCGGAAACAATCCTTATTCTGCAGTATTATGTACATCGTTATTTCTGCCCTTATGTTTGCTTATTTTATACCGCACGACTCGATTGTACCTGAACTGGTGATCGTGGCAGGATTAGTTATTGTATTAATGTAAGGTTCTACTGAATGTTTGCACCTGCTACTGCGAAAACCATGACCTGTTTGTGTATGTTTATGTACTTTCTTTGTTTCCAATAAACTTTTTTCTGATTTAAAAAAAAATATTATATTTTTGCTGGGAATTTTTTTATTTTTGCTGGTCAATTTTTATTTATTTTTTGGTTCTGTTTGTGAATGATTTTGGAATGTGGGGGTGACATTCCTGCCGGAAAAGGGGTGTCACCCTCATTTGTGGTGGAGAAGTGATCCCCAGGTTCGTGTGAATGGTGTATGAATGTACAGTGACATAATTGGAGCCGTGGTGTGGCGTTGCTGCTCACAAGTCCTGCATGGTGGGCTTGTGCCAATCCAATGTGATGAGGATGTGGTGTGTGTGATCTAGGGACCACAGTGGTGTGCATGCATGCATTCTCATTGTGCCATGATTATTGTGTGTGTTTAACGTGCAAAGATGCCTAATGTGAGCTGTCTCCTGGCTGTTCTTCCCTCAGACAGGCTTGTATCAGATTAGATTATTATATCCATCAAGGTTTTAAAGGGCTATTGAAAGATAGTGAGACCGTGTTTGTAATTTGTATGTATGTTATGTATTGATGTATATATGTATGTATATTTTTTGTAAAAATGTTTATAAAAGCAAAGAATTTTTTTTTGGAAAAAAAAAAAAATCCTCTCCCGTGCCCTCCTCCGTGCTCTCCTCCTTCTTTGCTCATCTAAAGTCAGTAGTATAGCTATGAGCATGGATGCCACTGGCATGTTGGCATACAGTTTGTTGGGCAGCAAGTGTGACTGCTCTGCTCCTCACTAACAGTGTTGCTTTAGGTGACATGTAGACGGATTGTCTAATTTTATACCACCTTTTATATGGTCTAATTTTAGACAGGACGTGCAGCTGTTGCGCACAACACGTAGCCTGCGCTGCACCAACGTTCTTTTTTGGATCCCCGTAACTCCCTCATTTGCATATTTGAATAGCAAATCAATGGTGTGTCTAGCGCAGTTTTGCGCGGACGGATACGCCGGTCAAAAAAAAGTAGATTTCTTGCGTATCTCGTTTTGGGGATGCGGCGCATCGAAACGCATGCGCAAATTTAGACTTACGCCGCGCATCTCCTGTAACGCCGGCGTAATTGCTCTGTGAATCTGGCCCAATGTTTTTAAACAGCCATGAAGAGAGTGAGGTAAGCGTGTAAAGAATAAATGAAAAACTGTTTTATTTTTGCAAAAGTACATTAATGCTATATTGGTACATAGGGGAGCTGGAATTTAGGGGGGGGGGGCTGAAGTTAGCCTTTAAAAATCAAAATGTTGAAGGGTATTCTTATCAATTATAGTGCTGAAAATGTTGAATGAAACTGAACCTGACAAATCTTAAAGCCGAACATAAGGTAAAAAAAGTTAACCTTATAGCATGGGCTCCCTCTGCACTGCAAGGGTTAAATGCTATTTTTTGTCTAGAGAGACCCCTGGCAGCTGACACTACTTTTTCCTCTGTGGCTTTGGGTTGTGTCCTGGCTCTTGGCATTCCCACTTACAATGCAACTGGCGGAGGTTAGAAGCAGGTTGATGGGCTGGTCATGCAGCTGGGAGGAAGCATGTGAAACAAAGTATAAGGGATGCATAATTTCTATCCTACTCATTTGAATTTTCTGAAGCCAAAAATTACCATTGTTTTGACACCACTAATGACTAGAAATCATACGGTTCTTAATGAAAAAATTATTTAAAGCGGATCTCCACCCTAAAGTGAAGATCCGCTGATCGGAACCCTCCCCCCCTCCGGTGTCACAATTGACACCTTTCAGGGGGGAGGGGGTGCAGATACCTGTCTAAAGACAGGTATCTGCAACCACTTCCGGCCCGCAGTCTCGGGCAAAAGACGGGTTTTTTGGCGACATCCCGTCGCCCCCCCGTTGTGTGCTGGGAACTCTCAGCTCCCAGCACACAGCGGGAGCCAATCGCCGGGCGCAGCGCGACTCGCGCATGCGCCATAGGGAACCGGGCAGTGAAGCCGCAGCGCTTCACTTCCTGGTTCCCTCACCGTGGATGGAGGGGGGAGCAGCAGGGTGACGAGCGATCGCTCATCCTCTGCTGCGGACGCCGCTGGACTCCAGGACAGGTAAGTGTCCTAATATTAAAAGTCAGCAGCTGCAGTATTTGTTGCTGCTGGCTTTTAATATTTTTTTTCTAGTGAACCATCCGCTTTAACAAGAATCCACTGGTGTATGCATGGTTAGGTTAGGTTAAGGTTAGGGTTCAGGAAGTGTGCAGGAATTCTTCCTTTTGTTTTTGTTACCCAAAGGAATGCACCAAGAAATGTGAGAAAAATGAAAGCAGAAAGAAGGCGCTTCCAAGTACAATACAACAAGACTTTTAATTTGCCAAATACAGTTAACCACTTGCCTACTGGGCACTTTCACCCCCTTCCTACCCAGGCAAATTTTCACCTTTCAGTACTGTCGCACTTTGAATGACAACTGCATGGTCATGCAACACTGTACCCAAACTACATTATTTTTTATAATTGTTGTCATTTTTTTTTGAGACAGAGCATTCTTTTGGGGGTATTTAATCATCAGTGGGTTTTTTATTTTTTGCTAAACAAACAACATTTTTCTTTGTTGTAAATAAGCCATTTTTTTCCTTCACTGATGTATGCTGATGAGGCTGCACTGATGGGCACTAATATGTGGCACTGACAGGTATCACAGATGGGCTCTAATTGGCAGCACTGGTGGGCACTGTTGGGGCTGCACTGATAATCAGGACACCGATTGTCAGTGCAGATGTCCCCTGTGTGGATTTGCTGGTTTTCGGCTCTCCTCTCCTCATGCCCTGTTAGCGTGAGGGGAGGATTGCCGATAACCGGCAAATCCTGTATACATCTGTGATAAGCTGTGATTGAACACAACTGATCACGTGGTAAAAGAGCTGCTGTGATTGGCTTTTTAGCCAGATTTGTAAACAGCTGCGTTCGAAGGGCAGTGATCACATTACCTTACTATCCTGGCAGGCCTACAGTGAGAAGCTGCGTGTCAAGTAACCACAGAAAGAGCCAGCCATGCTACCGGAACTAAGCGTGGAGCACAGATGCCCGGAAGTGACATCAAGGGGGGCAGTCACACAGTTCGAAGCATGTGCATTAGCTCCTTCTTCATGACTGTGGAGTCGATGGAGGGCTTATATTTTCACTGGGGCGGAACTATAGGCATGTTATTACCTTACTTCTTGTAAGTGTTTTTAACCATATTTGGCAAATTGAAAGACTTGTATTGGACTTAGAAGTGCCTACTTTCTGCAACTGAAGAGAACCTGGACAGGGGACAATAGACAATAGTTTTGCGCATTAAAATCACTGCCTTTGAACAAGACCTAGCATATGTGCTGCAGTCCAGATCTCAGTTTCATCCTTCACATTAGTGCAGGAAAGTATTTTGATGAATACATTATAAAATCTCAGTTAATGTCAGTTGTGTCCAAATATATTTTATAACAAATTATGACCAACATGTATACTTGGTGTTATGTTCCTGTTCGAATTTTTTTAACTTAAAAGTTGACAAACAACCTTTATTACCAATACTATGTAATGAACTTTACAATGTTCCTGACATATATTTCAACTTCCTGGATTTTTTTTTCATCCTACAGTATACAACTGTACACGCCCTCCATGCGCTTAATGAAGCCGTCCGTAGCGTCAGAGGCGATCGGGTCCTGTGTCCTGTTAGGTATGGATACGAGTGAGGGCCAATTGGCCCCCACCCATCTCCATACCATAGCAGGGCGTCAAAACATCACTTCAGTCCATACGTCTAAAAGGGAAACATTTTTGCTGTCATTTTTTCAACTGACAACTTTTTTTTAATTTCATTTAAGTCCAAATATGAGATCTGAGGTCTTTTTGACCCCAGATTTCATATTTAAGAGGACCTGTCATGTTTGTCTATTAATTAAAAAAAAAAAACAGTTTTAAAATCAATAAAATAAAGTACAATAAATAAGAAAAAAAAATTTTTTTTTAAAGTGCCCAGTCCCGATGAACTCAAGTGCAAAAGCGAACGCATACGTGAGCAGCGCCTGCATAAGAAAATGCTGTTTAAACCACACATGTTTGGTATCGCCACGATTGTTAGAGTGAGAGCAATAATTCTAGCCCTAGACCCCTCTGTATCTCAAAACATGCAACCTGTAGAATTTTTTAAACGTCGCCTATGGAGATTTTTAAGGGTAAAAGTTTGACGCCATTCCACAAGCGGGCGCAATTTTGAAGCGTGACATATTGGTAATCAATTTACTCGGTCTAACATTATCTTTTTATAAAAAAAAATTGCGCTAACTTTACTGTAGTTTATTTTTAATTAAAAAAAGTGATTTTTCACCAAAAAAAGTGCGCTTGTAAGACCGCTGTGCAAATACGGTGTTAGGACTTGGGCTTGTTGAGCCACCTGGAATGCTGAACAGTTCCTTGGATAGTTCCTTAGACAATTCCTTGAATGATCTTGTCTTGAATCTTGTTTGCCTTGAACCTTGAACCCTTTGCTCCTCCCATGAACTTCCTGATTTAAGCCATGTCCCTGCACTTCCTGGTTGCCAGAATATTGTGCCTTCACCAGCCAATATCTTGCTCCTGTCTCCTTTGCTACCAATCACTACTGTCATTTGGCTCGTCCCCGACTACGCTTCTGCTGAATCCCAACCTGCAACTATTTGTTATCGACTTTTGGCTCGTTCCCCCGACTACGCTTCTGCTCGATCCCTGCCTGTTATATCTGCTTCTGGACCACGGCTTGCTCACCTCCTGTGTGGCTATTCCGAGGACCGCGACCTGGTACTAACACACAGCTTACTGAGGAGGAACAGGAAGTGAGAAATTCAAAGAAAAAAACATTTAGAAGGGAAATCGAAGGAAAAGGTTAAGTGAACCAACAATGCACTAGCTTAAAGGAACCTATTTAGAAAATAAAAAACAAACCTTTACAACCCCTTTAAATGGTTTTAAAGGCAAGTTCAGTTTGAACACATAAGTTATGTTAGGTTGTTTGCCAAACAAATTTCTTTATAGTTTCTGTTGAGCCAATTGTTCCACGGCAATGGAAATAATAACAAGACAATTATAGCGATACATGACCCTGGGAAATAAACAAACATAATATAAAACAAATAGTTTAAGATAAGAGTAGCAATGAGTAATTAAAAATATTTCCTCGAAATTCCAGATTTACGTCATGTTTAGAGCAATAAAAATATAACAAATAATCCCAAAATATCACATTTGAAGTTTGGTGAGGCGAATTCACAAAGCTGAGATCTGTGAGCAATTAAAGAGAGCTATATATAGAAATGATGTACAAGAATGAAAACATGTAAGGAGAACCCGAAATCCGGGCATGTCTTGCTGAGTATATGTATCAAACCTCCTTCCAGTACCCCCCCCCCCCCCCCACCGTGTGTTGATAAATTAAATTAAGGCTTTTGAAAAACTTAAAAATCTACCCCAGGCTCATTAGAGCAGATCATTCTCTAATGATGGCCAACAATATGATGAAAGCTGAGAGTGAGGTTTGGATTAATTCTCTGGAGGACAATAAAGCTTCCCTTCGGGAGTGGATGAAAAGGTTTAATACAGTTGAACCTCGGATTACAAGCATAATCCGTTCCAGGAAAGTACGAGTTTTCCCATTGAAGTCAATGGAAACGAAAATAATTTGTTCCACATTGACTTTAATGGGATGCAATACTGAATGCGGCCAGAGGTGGGGGTTGCCAGAGAGCCGAAAAGGCAAGAGGACACTTTGGCTCCGCACCTGTGCCCCTGTACCTCAGGCCAAATGAGGTACTGCAGGCCAATGTTCGGCTTTTCTCTGCTCCTGTGCCCCTGTACCTCAGGACAAATGAGGTATTGCAGGCCTATTTTTGGCTCTGCTTGGCTTCTGCGCCCGTACCTTAGGCCAAATGAGGTACTGCAGGCCTATTTAGCTTGAATTATGCTTGTCTTGCGAGTCAACACTCGCCAACTGAGTCAGAATTGTAAAAAAAAAAAAGTTGCTCGCAAAATAAAACGCTCTCAAACCAAGATACTCTTAAACCGAGGTTCCATTGTATTATTATTGTACAGGTTAATGGACAGAGGGAATATGGTGGCCCTCCAGCAGACTGGGTTGGGGAGGCTCCTTCACTTGGTACAGAAATATTTATCATAGATTCCTTGAGAGATATTGTTGAAGATAAATACATTCTAATGATTTGTGTAGTGGACAGACTACCCCAGTTAAAACCAAACACCTGAAGACAGCATGTGTAATATCTCCAAGAGGGGAATGTCCTCCTGTGGTGTATAAAGTGTGTCTGAGTTTAAATAAAAGAGTCATTCCCTTTGGTTTTACCTCAACATCTTGTTGCTTGGGGTAAAAGGGCTAGTATTAGCTCTCGGTCTGCCTGGAAAGGTTTGGAAAACAGGAGGCACTGTTTGGAGGAAGCACCCAGGCTGGATGCCAAATGTTCCATCACACAGGGTATGCAGGATAGGCAGGACAGTTGACAAGTAGTCAGCTCCGAAATTCCATTTGATTTGGCAAAGTGCAGTTAAAAAGAGAAAAGAGGAGAACTTCATGTGCGGTAAAATTCTTTGATACTTTATTTTCAAATAGAACTTATTCCAAGCACATTTAAAAAAAGGAATGTATAAAAGCACACAGCTACAAATGTTTCACATTGTCTTCTGGTTCATGATGACGTCACAGACCTCTCTGCTACCGACGCGTTTCACTGTAACAAGCAGTTGATGCTTTGCTGTGTTTTTATATATGCTTGGAAGAAGTTCTATTTGAAAATAAAGCATCAAAGGATTTTACCGCACATGAAGTTCTGCTCTTTTCTCTTTTTAACTGCACTTTGCCAAATCAAATGGAATTTCGGAGCTGACTACTTGTCAACCATTAGGTAAAGTCTGATAAATATCCTAAAGTAGTGTGGGAATAGCTGAACAAAGGAAATAATGCAGCTGTGTGTCCATGGAATAGCACTTTTACCTAGGGAGATACACACTGAGGTGTGTGTTAGGCCGCGTACACACGACCAAATAAATCTGCTCAAATCGGTCGGACAGACCGATTTGATCAGATTTGTCTGCTGGCTGTTTTGGTTTGATCGCTGTACACACGATCAAACCAAAATCCCCGCCGGCAGACAGCGCGGTGACGTGGCGGTGACGTTGACGCCGCCACGCCACCGCACCAGGAAGTAAAACACTTCCGCGCATGTGCGGGCAGATATGTTTGCTGGATAGCGTACTAACCAGCAGACATGTCGGACGGACGGATTCCCAGCATACAGATTTTAAAGCAGGCTTTAAAATCTGTCTGCTGGACAAATCCGTCTGCTCGCCCGTACACACGATCGAATCTGTCTGCTGACACGGTCTGTCAGACTTACTGGTCAGAGAGCGGAAACCCACGGCTGATTTCTTCAGTTAACCAGGCAAGCTCAACTCCCGTAATAAGGAGTCCATCGTGTCCGGTAAGAGGCCATCTGGCTGCTTTTTTCCTCCGCTCGTAAGGATTGATGTGCTACATTTTATCCCTATTACCGGTGCAAGCTGAATTCGATATTACAATAGATTCTACAGGATCCCCCAAGTTGGCTCTGCTCCTTCTCTTTGGGACTCCTGAATTCTCTGATTGCTGCTTTTTTATACATATGTGTTTAGATGTTAAAGTTTATCTTATGTGCTTCTGTTAATTTATGAATTTTGAGTATATTCACTTCTTCAACAAAACATTTTTTTCACCAGTTATTGTGTCCATGACATATTTATTTTTCATTATTTACATACCTATTTATCACATATCACTTTTTTTATATTTTCCAGTTTTTTGGAATTGTTACTCACAAGGTTAATCATTGGTTTTATATATATATATATATATATATATATATATATATATATATATATACACACACACATATATATATATATATATATAATTATCCTATTCATTTGAATTTTTTTTATCACATTTTTTGATAATTGCGTATATATATATATATATATATATATATATATATATATAAAACCACAAATTGTGTATTCACAACGGCCTAAAATACACAGCTCAGTGCCAGATGGACATAAAATTGCTTTACAAATCAAAGAACTTGACTAAATTATTTATTTTCCTGGCTTCAACAAGTCCAAAGAAACATAAGGAGCAGCTGTTTTAAAATAAAACAAATATAGAAAAAGTATTCATAACATTAAAAATAAATAAAGACAATGTCCATTCCAATGTGAAAATACAAACAGAGCTAGTGTTGGATCAGTAGGTGGCCAACACCACCAAACAGTAAATAACAGATGAATATCCACTCCCAGGTGTTGAAAAATGTCCAATAGTAGTAGTTATAAGAGATAGGTAGCGTGCACCTTCCACCACACTCTCGATCCACCACGTGTGAAAACATTTCCCGCAGGGGTTCAAACTCACCAGAAGATTACAGAATCAAGCCTTTCAATGAAAATGCCCCAGCAATGAAGACTGTAGTTATAAACGTCTATTGGGGAGCCACTTGTATGGAATCCACCTCGGACACAGTGAATAAATACAGAGAGGGCAAAAATAGCGTAATTCTGTTTAATAAGTATTCACCCCTTCCATCAAATTCCCCCATACATCATACGTACAAAAGTATTAAAATCATGAACATTGGAAATAACATCACCAGATCCTTAAGACCCGAATGGCGTTCCTTGCTGCAATCACCGACTGGTTAACAGGTAGACAGAATCCTTCCTGGTTCCCTTCAGTGAAGCGCAAGCGTCATTTCCGGCATAGTTTTCGGATTAAGTATAATTCTTTAAGTTTGCTGCATTTATTAATTTAATTTATATATTTACATATATATTTTTTTATCACCAAATATAATATATTTCAATTACTATTAGGGCAAGCGCAGAATTTTCCAATTTTCACTGTCCTGAGTGGAAGCTGTCCTGTTAAACCGCTGTATGGTCTTGGCCACCATTCTGCTACTCAGTTTCAGGGTCTTGGCAATCTTCTTATAGCCTAGGCCAGTGATGGCGAACCTTGGCACCCCAGATGTTTTGTAACTACATTTCCCATGATGCTCCGCTACACTGCAGAGTGCATGAGCATCATGGGAAATGTAGTTCCAAAACCTCTGGAGTGCCAAGGTTCGCCATCACTGGCCTAGGCCATCTTTATGTAAAACAAAAATTTTTGTGTCATGTTGAACTTCCAGTGACTAGTATGAGAGAGAAAGCGATAACACCAAATTTAACAAATCTTCTCCCCATTCACACCTGAGACCTTGTATTACTAACAAGCCACTTGACACCGGGGAGGGAAAATGGCTAATTGGGCCCAATTTGGACATTTTCACTTAGGGGTGTACTAACTTTTGTTGCCAGCGGTTTAGACATTAATGGCTGTGTGTTGAGTTATTTTGAGGGAACAGAAAATGTACACTGTTATACAAGCTGTACACTCACTACAGGCATACCCCACTTTTAAGTACACAATGGGACCAGAGCATGTATGTAAAACGAAAATGTACTTAAAGTGAAACAATACCTTTTTTCACTTCTAGTGTTAATTGGGGGGTCAGGGGCTGTAGTGGGGTGTCAGGAGCTGTAGTTGAGGTCTCAGGGGCTGTAGTGGGGGTGTCAGGGGCACACTGGAACAGGGCGGGCCATGCTCTCGGAGCTTCAGCTCCTTCTACTGCAGCTGCAAAATGTCTGTACAGTACTTGTAAGGCACTTTACATACACTCGCGGGTATGTCCTTACTCGCGAGTGTATGTAAAGTGAGTGTACTTAAAGCGGGGTATGCCTGTACTTTACGTTTTAGCAAAGTGTAATTTCTTTACTGTTGTCACGTTAAAAGATATAATAAAATATTTAGAGGGTGTACATATATATTCATTATACACACTATATACTATATACAGTGCCTTGAAAAAGTATTGATAACCCTTAAAATTTTCCACATTTTGTCATGTTACAACCAAAAACATAAATGTATTTTATTGGGATTTTTTGTGATAGACCAATATACAGTGGCACATAATTGTGAAGTGGAAGGAAAATTATAAATGGTTTTCAAATGTTGTTACAAATAAATATCTGAAAGGTGTGGTGTGCATTTGTATTCAGCCCCCCCTTTGCTGCAAAGTCTTTTTGGGTATGTCTCTACCAGCTTTGCACATCTAGAGAGTGACATTTTTTGCCCATTCTTCTGTGCAAAAATAGCTCAAGCTTTGCCAGATTGGATGGAGAGCATCTGTGAACAGCAATTTTCAAGTCTTGCCGCAGATTCTCAATTGGATTCAGGTCTGAACTTTGACTGGGCCATTCTAACACATGAATATGCTTTGATCTAAACTATCCCATTGTAGCTCTTGCTGTATGTTTAGGGTCATTGTTTAGTTGGAAGGTGAACCTCTGCTCCAGTCTCAAGTCTTTTGCAGACTCTAAGGCCCTGTACACACGATCAGACTGGTCTGATGAGGCTGGTCCAACGGACCGTTTTCATCAGACAACTCTGAACTTGTCTGATGGTCTGATGTGCGTACACACCATCGGACCAAAATCCGATCGGGTCAGAACGCGGTGACGTAGAACACAACGACGTGCTGAAAAAACGAAATTCAATGCTTCCAAGCATGCGTCGACTTGATTCTGAGCATGCGCGGGTTTTTGGTCCGATGCTTTTGTGTACTAACCATCGAATCTGTCTGACGCACAGGCGTCCATCAGACAGGTTTTAAAGCATGTTTTAAAACTTTGGTCTGACGGACAACGGTCCGATGGGCCGTACACACCATCGAACTGGTCCGATGAAACTGGTCTTAAGACCAGTTTCATCAGACCGGTCTGATCGTGTGTTCAAGGCCATACATTTTTTCTTCTAAGACTGCCCTGTATTTGGCTCCATCCATCTTCCCATTAACTCTGACCAGCTTCTCTGTCCCTGCTGAAGAAAAGCATCCCCACAACATGATGCTGCCACCACCATGTTTCACGGTGATGTGCAGTGTTAAGTTTTGATTTTAGGCCAATTTGAATTTGATTTTCTTCCACATGTTTGCTGCGTCCCCCACATGGCTTCTCGCAAACTGCAAATAGGACTTCTTATGGCTTTCTTTCAACAATAGCTATATTTTTGCCACTCTTCCATAAAGGCAAGATTTGTGCATGACTAATAGTTGTCCTATGGAATGATTCTCCCACCTGAGCTGTGAATCTCTGCAGCTCTTCCAGAGTTACCGTGGGCCTACTGGCTGCTTCTCTGATTAATACTCTCCTTCCCATTCCAGCTTAGGTGGTCAGCCATGCCTTGGAAGGTTTGCAGTTGTGCCATACTCTTTCCATTTTTGGAAAGATCTCCGTGAGATGTTCAAAGCTTGGGATATTTCTTTAGAACCTAACCCTGCTTTAAACTTCTACACAACTTTATCCCTGACCTGTCTGGTGTGTTCCTAGGCCTTCATGATGCGGTTTGTTCACTAACGTTCTCTAACACACCTCAGAGGGCTTCACAGAACAGCTGTATTTATACTGATATTAAATTACACATAGTTGGACTCTATTTACTAATTAGGTGACTTCTGAAGGCAATTGGGTTTACTAGATTTTAGTTCGGGCTATCAGCGTAAAGGGGGCTATATACAAGTGAACGCCACACTTAAACCATTTATAATTTTCCTTTTACTTCACAATTATGTGCCACTTTGTGTTGGTCTATCACATAAAACACCAATAAATAACATTTACATTTTTGGTTGTAACATGACTAATGTGGAAAATTTCAAGGGGTGTGAATACGTTTACCTCTAGGTTAGTGAATGTAGTGAAAATTCAATTTACAAAAGAATATACATGTGGAAGGAAAATAAAAATTTATTTTTGTTTGCATATAATTGGATGATGGAAGTCAGCAGAGCTTCACCTCATTCACCAAGCTAAGGAAAATGTTTCTTGCAGAGTGAACAGCCTATTTGCCTTTGTTAAATCAATCTCATTAAGTAAATTATTACAGGAAGGCAACTAGCATTTTCAGAAGGGGAGGTCACCAATGACCTTCTCTCAGTACAAGTTTTCTATTGAGCTTTTGTAAAGTAAAGTACATAAGTCATTTCCCAGCATTTGATTTACCTGGAAATTATATTACCGCTTACAAACTGTAAATTGTGAAAAGTGATCTTTTTATTCGGGTTTATATTCAATATTCAGTTGTATTCAATAAGGTAGTAAACAACTATCAATGTCTAACTTTAATCTAGAATCATTTTACTGCTCTAAGCAATAAAAGTAAATGGCATTTATAGGTGAACTATCCAAGGGACAAGTCAGTAAAAGTAAACTTTAAACTGGGACCCTGACATGCTTCACTAAACACCATGTAATACACAAGCAAGAAAGATATCATGTCTATAATCTCCCTGTAGAGCAAATTATCACATAAATCTGCAATCGGTGCATGGCAACAAAGAATGTTTATTAGGGGAAAAAAAAGCACATACAATTTTTGTAACAAAGTAACAGTATGACGGCATACACATCAGCACACAAATAGCTTGTTTTTAAATTGTAAAACCAACTGTTTTTATTACACTTTCATTCAGTACATTTTCAGCCATTATTATGGACCAATGCATAAAAAGGACATATTAAAGATTATTGAAACAAAATGTAGTGTTACACCTTCAAAGCATAACAGTGTCTACAAGAGCCGATTCACATAGGGGCAACCCGACTTACAGCGTGACTTTGCAAGGCAACTTCAACGCAACTTCAGTGTGACTTAAAGTTGCCTTCAGGACAGGCCAATCACAGAATTATCAGCTCTGTGGGAGGGAGGGGTTTGTCTGAGTAAACTATGTTCTCTTCCTGTAAAGTTGCTTCAGTTAAGACAGTGATCCAACTTTGGAGGCAACTTCCATTGAAATCTATGGGTACTACCTAGTGAGTTGCCTACAAGTTTCCTAGAAGTTGCCTTGAAGTAGTACAGGAACCTTTTCTGAAGTCGGAGCGACTTCAGCAGTGTACATTAAGACGGCTCCATTCACTTCAATTGAATCTCTCATGTCGCGCAAATTAGGGCAACACAAGTCGGATCCCAAGTTGCGATAGTGTGAACCGGCACCAAGACACAAACCGTTTTAAATTAAAATGCGAGTTTTACACAGTGCGGAGAACAGGGATTAGTATTTGTATACTAACAAATAGGATATGTTCCTAAATGCGTAAAAGGCCAGTTTAGTTTAGCTTTTGCTATTTTTTCTTACCAAAAATATGTAGGAGAATGCGTATCGGCCTAAACTAAGGAAAATAAATACATTTTTTTATATACATTTTTTTGGGGATATTTATTATAGTAAAAAATATTGAATTGTTTTCAAAATTGTCGCTCTATTTTTGTTTATAGTGCAACAAATAAAAACCGCAGAGATGATCAAATACCATCAAAAGAAAGCTCTATTTGTGGGAAAAAAAGTACATCCATTTTGTTTGGGAGCCACGTCGCACAATTGTCAGTTGAAGCGACGCAGAGCCGAATCGCAAAAAGTGGCCTGGTCTTTGACCAGCAAAATGGTCTGGGGCTTAAGTGGTTAAAGTATAACGAAAACTCCAAAAAAACGAATCTTCAACAGTCCAATGCCTGCAGGGTCCCTTGCTGGCATCAGCATCTTCCCCCTGGCTTTTTCTATTATTGCAAAAAAATAAAATAAATGTAATGTCTCTTCTGTAGTAAAGAGCCTGCTTTCAGTTTTTTTCTTTTTAGCCTTTAACCACTTAAGACCCGGACCAAAATGCAGGTAAAGGACCTTGCCCCTTTTTGCGATTCGGCACTGTGTCGTTTTAACTGACAATTGCGCAGTCGTGCGACGTGGCTCCCAAACAAAATTGGCGTCCTTTTTTCCCCACAAATAGAGCTTTCTTTTGGTGGTATTTGATCACCTCTGCGGTTTTTATTTATTGCGCTATAAACAAAAATAGAGCGACAATTTAAAAAAAATGCAATATTTTTTACTTTTTGCTATAATAAATATCCCCCAAAAATATATAAAAAAACATTTTTTTTCCTCAGTTTAGGCCGATACGTATTCTTCTACGTATTTTTGGTAAAAAAAATCGCAATAAGCGTTTATCGGTTGGTTTTCGCAAAATTTATAGCGTTTACAAAATAACGGATGGTTTTATTGCATTTTTATTAATTTTTTTTTTTTTACTACTAATAGCGGCGATCAGCGATTTTTTTCGTGACTGCGACAATATGGCGGACACTTCGGACAATTTTGACAAATTTTTGGGACAATTGTCATTTTCACAGCAAAAAATGCATTTAAATTGCATTGTTTACTGTGGAAATGACAGTTGCAGTTTGGGAGTTAACCACAGGTGGCGCTGTAGGGGATGTGTGACCTAATGTGTGTGTTTACAACTGTAGGGGGGTGTGGCTGTAGGTGTGACATCATCGATCGCGTCCCCCTATTACAGGGATGACGCGATCGATGCTACGGACACAGAGAAGCACGGGGAAGCCGTGTGTACACACGGCTCTCCCCGTTCTTCCGCTCCAGGGACGGATCGCCGCACTCCAGCAGCGATCGGGTCCGCGAATCCCGCAGTCCCGGAGCTTCGGACCGGGTCGTGGGCGCGCGCCCGCGACCCACGGCTGGGTACTAAAATCAACGTATATATACGTTGATGTGCCCAGCAGTGCCATTCTGCCGACGTAAATGTGCAGTAGGCGGTCCTTAAGTGGTTAATTCCGCTTTAAATGGCACACTGATATAGAGGGACAGTAGGGATCAATCAAGCTAATAAAAAATGGCCAACTCAGGATACAACACCTTCTACAGTACCAAGTCAATGTTCAGCCCTGATGAAACATTCAGGAAACTAGAGGGTATAAGCACTGCATAAACACTGACAGTGCTAAGCAGCATTTCTGGACAAAAAAAAGGGAATTTACACTTCTTATGGTGTACCATTTCAACCCTATAGTGCGATTTACAGATCCTTATTTATTCTGTTTAAAATGTCAGCTTTCATTGTGCTCTTGCACTGCAACTACACATTAAAAGAGACCACAGACAAAATGTTGTTTAGCTTTCTATTCATGTTTTGATAAAAGTTTTCAGTAGGGTTGTCCCGATACTAGTATCGGGACCGATGCCGAGTATTTGCGCTAGTACTTGTACTCGCGCAAATACTCCCGATGCTTAAATAGAATACTTCCCCCCCCCGCCACCGCAAACCTGCCGCGATAATCGCCGTGCAATACAGCGGGCATTACAAGTTTTCGTTTGTATACTTGTAATGCCCGCCACGCCATCTATAGACACTCCCCTTCTCTGGATTGGACGGATCTGTCCAATCGCGAGCAAGGGGGAGTGTCTATGCACGGATCCGTGTGTATAGACACTCCCCCTTACTCGCGATTGGACGGATCCATTCAATCCAGAGAAGGGGAGTGTCTATAGATGGCGTGGCTTGTAATGCCCGCTGTATTTTGCACGGGGATTAACCTGCAGAATATGACACTGCACCGGCAGCAGCAGCGGCGGTGCCAGGAATGAGGGGCATGGCTGCAATGTGTGGGGGCACAGGACATGGCTGTAATATGTGGGGGACATGACATGGCTGCAATATGTGGGGGACATGACATGGCTGCAATATGTGGGGGACATGACATGGCTGCAATATGTGGGGGACATGACATGGCTGCAATATGTGGGGGACATGACATGGCTGCAATATGTGGGGGGACATGGCAGCAAAATGTGGGGGGACATGGCTGCAATATGTGGGGGGACATGGCTGCATTTGGGGACACATTAAAAAAAGTATCGGTATTCGGTATCGGCGAGTACATGGGAAAAAAGTATCGGTACTTGTACTCGGTCCTAAAAAAGAGGCATCTGGACAACCCTAGTTTTCAGCATAAAATACTCACTTTGTGCACAATTTGCTGTACATTGTTTTTAAAAAAATGCTATAGAGAGCAATTATGATGTGAAAAATATGTCATAGCGACCATTTAAATTTCAACATAATTTAGCTAGATTAGTAAGGGCTCACAAACGTGTGTTCTAAAAAGCTACATAAAACATAACATGCTAGCAATAACATAAATTATTTCAGCTATTTATAAAGCTCTTACAGTGCCAAGCTCTTCAGGTGCACACTGGACATAGGGGATATTATAGCATCCTCAAGGAACTGGAAATATCAGAGTAACTGAATAAGCTCTTCTCAGATGCCTACCAGGCATTTGCTAATTGTTTATTCAGTGCTGTCATTGAATTGCATTACAGGCACTGATGAAGCTATGCTGGTGCTCTTGTAAGCGTTCCCATGTACACACTTAGACACTTATATTATAAATACTGATGTAAGTCATTGAGCATTGACTAGGCTTTCTGAAAACAGAATAATTCTGAGAAAGGACACCTACAGTATGTGTATGAGCCCAAAAAGTGCAATACAAATTTTAAATAGACACCTAAAGTGGTTCTATAGCCAAGATATTTTTTTACCATAATGCATTCCTTGCATTAAAAGGGGTTGTAAACTTTTGTGTTTTTTCACCTTAATGCATCCTATGCATTAAGGTGAAAAAAAAACATTGCAGTGTCTGGCCCCCCAGCCCCCCCCTCTGTTTTACTTACCTGAGCCCCAAATTTTCGTAAGCGTGATCCCGCCAATGCTCTCTCCATGGGTTCTCGGCACTTCATTGGATAGATCGATAGCAGCGCAGCCACAGTCTCCCACTGCTGTCAATCAAATACAATGATGCGGGTGCCGGGGGCGGCACCGAGTCTTGCAATCGAGGGCTATAGACGCTGAATTCTGGACAAGGGAGCGTTCCCGCATGGTAACCCCCTTGGGAGAGCGCTTCATAGAGGGGGTTATCTGATGTGGGGAGGAGTCAAGAGAGCTGCCGTGGGACCCCAGAAGAGGATGTTCGGGGCCACTCTGTGCAAAACGAACTGCACAGTGGAGGCAAGTATGATATGTTTGTTATGTTATTTGTTTTATTGAAGCCGTGTTCCTCTCCTTACATGACACACAGGCAAAAGCAGAATCCATTGGGTCCTGCTACTGTCAATCAAATCCTGTAAGGAAGAAGGAGAGGTGATACCAAGCTGTGCTATGTGTGTCTCATGGATGCACACAGGCTGGCTCAGGAGTGAGTCCGCAGGTGTGCACCCACAGCAAGCAGCTTGCTATGGGGGCACACACAAAAAAGGAGGAGGAGCCAATAAGGGGGGACCTCATAAGGGAAGGTTTGTGTCCATTCTGTACAATACCATAGCACACAGCAGGTAAGTATAACATGTTTATTATTTTAATAAAAAATTGCCTTTACAACTGCTTCAATAAGATATTTTATAATATTTTGTATAGACCATCCAAGTTGTAGTATGTGGATGGGCCATTCTTGAAAAAACTGATATGTAGCTGCCAAGAAAAAATACATTTTATCTTACATATGATATAAAAAAGTGTCTCATCATATACCGTATTTATCGGCGTATACCGCGCACTTTTCCCCCCTGAAAACAGGGGGAAAATCATGGGTGCGTGCTATACGCCAATAGCATACCTCGGAGGTGAACGAGCGCACGTCGGAAATCACTGAGCCGTGAATGGAAAGGAGGGGCTTTCCTGGCAGCTTGTTCAGGAAATACACGAGGGTGTGCATGACGTCACGGGCTGCAGCCAATTCCGTAGCGGGGGTGTGGCGTTCGGAGGAAGAGCCCAGCTCCAATAGCAGGCGCGCTTCGTGTCTCTCCCTTCCAGTGTCATCTGCAGGCTCGTTCACGCGTAGCGCTGTGTTGTTTACATCCCATATGGCATGCGGTAGAATGACTCCTATGAAGCTCACGTCACACACGCACAGTCCCGCCTCCGCCAGGAGGATTGGACCAGTGTTCTGTCTGTCACAGGAGATGGTCCAATGCCGATGGCGGAGGCGGGACTGTGCGTGTGTGACGTGACAGCTGAGTGAGAGCCGAGTGGAGATGACGGCTTGGTGATTTCCGGCGGGCGCTCGTCCCCCCTCCTTCCATTCCTCGCAGTTGCCCCAGTTCCTTCCAGAAACTTTATTACTAAGCCTTGGCCTAAAAATTGAGAACCATTGGTCTATGAGAGGACAAACAAGGTAAGATACTTACCTCATTCCGCACTGTCACCAACTTCCCTGGCAACCAGCACCCTCTCCTGCTTTCAGTGCAGGACTACTGTACACTACGGTGACATTGAGAATCTTTCAGGCAGTAAAAAGAAGCAACTAAAGGGGGCCTGCCATACAATGCAGAGGAAGCCTGCAGGAGCAAGGAAGATAAGTATTTTACCTTATTCCAATCCCCCTGAACCAAACTGGAATTCAACTATGTGGGGGGAAACCCAGCTAGAAGCCCTAAGGTACTGTGTATCTCCTTGAACATAGGCTCTCTGAGTTGCTTGCTGTACATTGCTGCTTATCTTATTTTTAATTTTAACTATTTGGAATAAAAAAATCGTTTTTCCAGAAAATTCCCTCTTAAAATTGGGGTGCGCGTTATACGCCGTTGCGTGTTATACGCAGATAAATACGGTACACAGCATTAAAAAAAAATATATAAATTACAATAAAAATGTAAAACTCAAAATGTAAGCATACACACACGTTTTGCATTGCATGCTTTGATGTAGTAGTTTTTGCAAAAGATAAATGTAAATTATTAAAAGTGTTAATGTATTTTAGAAGATACACAGAAACAGCTAGTTAGCTTTATTCTGGAAAGTGTTAAAGTGCAAATGTTCCAGCTGTTAGTGTTTAAGTAAAACAACTGCATAGTAAAAGTAAAGTAAAGCCCCACCCAAAATGTTTTAAAGATTTTTGGTGGAATGACGTTGGGCTCCTCCTGTCAAGCCCTTATTATCAGTAAATTCTTCTCCCTCTTCTCTAGCTTTCCTGTGACTGCCAGGGCTATGAGTTGAACCTTAACACAGATATTCCTTGAATGTCCATGTATTCTTTTGGAGAATACTCTAAGGACTGGAGATGCCAAAATTATTCTAGAAGGGAAACCATGAAGTTCAGCAGACAACCAAAACTTTGTAGCGTAATCTAGGGGAGATTCTCTATTTATGTTCACACTAGTCCTGCTGTTGCAAGGTTTCGTGTAGGCTTCAGTTCAGCTTTTACACTGTTTTCAAAATGGCTACTAAGTTAGCAGTGGAGTATGGTATGTGGTCTATGCGCAACAATCGTAGCAACAGTGCTCTAGCTGAAAGAAAGCCAGTTGATTGATCAGTTGATACAATCATGAATGCACTGAATGTTTCACAACACTGTCAATTAGATTCAATACTGTGGAGAACACGTATTTGCACATAACACAGCTCTAGCGGAAAATACGCTGGGAAGAACATGGGGTTCAAGTGCATTCTAATCAGTGTGTCATAGCCGAGTAGGTCTTAACCAGGAAAAAAATTATCTCAGCCAGTATGATACAATGGGTGTTTCACTCACTCTCACTTTATAAACTGTGGCATCAGTCAGCAGGATGTGATGGAATGAGATGGAAACAAGCAGGACCTTGATAAGGAGGGACTTGAGTACTGGAGTGCATCTTAAGTGTATTCACATTGCAAAGGAAGCAGATACATTAGTAACTTTTCATAAATTTTCTACATTTGTAAACAATTTCTGACTCTTATGCCCTGTACACACGATCGGTTCATCTGATGAAAATGGACCGTTTTCATTGAACCTATCGTGTGTGGGCCCCATCAGTTTTTTTCCCCATCGGTGAAAAAAATAGAACCTGTTTTAAAATTTTCGGATGGTTAAAAAACTGATAGAATAAAATGATCGTCTGTGGGGAAATCAATCAGTCAAAAATCCACGCATGCTCAGAATCAAGTCGATGCTTGCTCTGAAGCATTGAACTTAATTTTTCACAGCACGTTGTTGTGTTTTACGTCAGTGCGTTGGACACGATTGGATTTTTAACCGATGGTGTGTAGTCAAGACTAATGAATGTCGGCTTCATCGGATATCTGATGAAACAATCCATCGGTTCGTTTTCATCAGACGAACCAATCGTGTGTACAGGGCATTAGAACCATTATCTAACAAATGTAGAAATCCCGATCTAATATATTTTAGTTTTCAGCTTCTGAAAATTGGATTGGGTGTTTTGTGGCATTGACGTTGTGGAATAAGATACTTCAGCGTATGTGGTATAAACTAACCAAAACCAAAAGATTGGCCTGGATTCTTTCCTAAATCTATACTATCATTTATAGGTAAAGCTAATCCAGGGAATATCTGCCTGTTGGGGATCAGGAAGGATTTATTTCCCCTGCTATAGCAAATTGTAGCAAACCATGCTTTGCTGGTGTTTTTCGTCTTGCTGTGGATCAACTGTGGGTATAGGATTGAGTATATGGGATTGTATGTTTTATTTTTATTGGTTGAACTAGATGAACTTTTTAGACTGTCTATTTTCAATTTATGTAACTATGATTTAGCAGAAAAGTGACGGCCATCTAGAGATATTTAATCTCTATGTAAATCTTACACAATCTTAACAGTTTGCAAGCTGGAGTTGGGCTTTAAAAGGATTAAAATCACAATCAGCAGGCTCAGTAGTCAAATACTTAAATTTAATATTTTTACAATCATTTCAAAATGCTACACAGTAAAAACACACATTTTACACACATGCACACATTTCAGAAAGCTTTTTTAATACAGTAGAGTAGTACATGTTACTTTAAATGATGTTTTGCCACTAACCGAATTCTGCCCATGAGCAAGATGCACAGTATGATACCTTTTGGTCCAAAATTTGTTTTTTTAAGTATGCAAAAAAAAAAAAAAAAGAATACAATGTCTACTTTTTTTTCATCAATGACCTTCCAGTTCACCCAAAACTGACAGTTCAGCTATGGATGGATATTGATGGTCTGAATCACTTGCTTCTTAGGACTAAACTATATGCAATTTTAAAGCGGAAGTCAAGGCATCAAACATATGGTTCAGTAGAAACCCCCCTAGTACAATCATTAAAAACCTTAAATCTAATTAAAATAAAATAAAATCTAAAAACTCTAAAATGAGGTCACTTGACCCTGCTGGTCTGCTTTCAATCTTAAAAGATGCAGCCTAAGGAAGGGATTGCTTCAGATGGGCAAGTTATCATGTGAAGTAGTCAGCTTGCACTGGAAGGACATTTTCTTTGAAAAACATTCAGTACATATGACACATGTAGGTACTAAGCTGCCAATCAATCTCTATGGGCAGAAGGTGCTGATGTCACTGAACAGTTCCACCTCCAATGCACACTTTGACCCCACAGTGGCACCATAATTGACAGAACTGCTGCCATTTTACTCTGGTGCCAGCATTACAGCTCAAAAGAACTGTAAATCAGATCAAGGCTGGAATCTTGTGCCTGACACATTAAGAATGCTGGCTTTGGAGCGATAGTGTAAAAACATAAGGCACATTGATTAGGGATATGAATTGCTACACATGAAAATAATTGCCTTGACTTCAATTTTTTTTCTCATGCTACTAGTTATTTAACTTCTTTTGGCATTCATCACATTTGCAATGCACTAAAATCAACATGCTATATAATGTGAAGTGCCATTTCTACCAAGTGATTAAATTACCTCTACTTTCTTAAGAAAAAACACTTCCCTGCACATTTACATTATTTGCAAGGATTTACAAAATCTTAAACGCACAGCCCTACTTGCGGCTGTGTTTGCTAAAACCTATACACAAAATCCACTCACTATCTATTTCCTAAAGCCAATCATTTTTTCCTGAGTGATATGGTCTTTATTCTATAGTCATATGGACAGTCCCGGTGTCATAAAAGAACATCTGCTGGCAACAACAGTGCACAGTCACATGATCAGTAATTATATTTCAGGGGGAGTCCTGTGTAATAAATCACAAAAAAGGCAAGTGCAGGAAAAAAAAATGTAGATATACATATAGGGGATAGATTTATGGCATTTTTATTATTATTTTTTTACTAGTAATTGCGGTGATCTGCGATTTTGTTTCGGGACTCCAACATTATGGCTGATAGATCGGACACATTTTTGGGACCATTGACAATTATACAGCGACCAGTGCTATAAAAATGCACTGATTACTGTGTAAATGTCACTGGAAGGGAAGGGGTTAACACTAGGGGGCGATCAACGGGTTAACTGTGTTCCCTAGTGTGTGTTCTAACTGTAGGGAGGATGAGACTGACTAGAGGAGATGAAAGGGTCGCTGTTCCTAGCTAGTAGGAACTCACAATCTGCCTCTCCTCTCCTCACAGGACAGGGATGTGTGTGTTTACACACACACGTCCCTTTTCTTGTTCTCATGCCCGCGATCACGCATGGTTGCCAGCCATGTGCATCGGCACCCCAGCAGTACAGCAGGCGCTTAAGGGAGCCGACGAACAGCTACAATGGCTCGCGGGATCGTGCCACAGTATAATGATGGCGGCTGGTCGGTAAGAGGTTAAATAAAATTGGCATTTTCCTTTATTAAACTCTTATACTGGCCCATTTTACATTTCTTAGTAGCATGACATTTAAGTGACCCATGTTGCTTAGTTCTTTTATCACTTCAGTGGTTTAAAAGGTGCAGCGAATTCAGTGAGATCCTTCCAATAGAGTTCCTGGCCTATTCACTTTACCACACCATGCCGGTTTACTACCCCTATCTTGAGTCTTTACTGGCTTTTCAAAATAATACAAAACATTAAAACAGTATTATTAAAAGGAACCAGCTTCAAACATACAAAAAAACACAGAAAAAATAAAATGGTCACTCTTGCACGTGTTTTTAGTGTAATAAAACAAAGGCTTATTGCACATTTGTATTGGGGATGAAGAAATGCCCCACATACAGATAGGCAGCAAAAGCAAAATCTAAGATAACAAAGCAAGAACACATATAAAAGGACAATCAATAATTAAAAAGAAAAAAAAAAAAGTAAAAATTATCAGAGAAAGAAAAGCTTAACGTCACTAAACTTCATAAACAAATTCTTGCTAATCACCCTGATACAAAAAATAACAAAACTACACTAACTTATATATATAAAAAGCACTGAAACCATTGTTAGTAACTTATAACAAGTGCATAAAAATATATTAAATGTATTAATGAAACTTATATCACAGTATGTCAGTTACAATACAAAAAAACAGCATTCAAATCCATAAGTTGATTATATCACTCTGCAGGCTTTAAACGTAGTAGTCAATAAATGATAACAATTCCCCTATTTAATGTAAAACAGATACTAAAAGAATGAACAAAAGGGTGGGTCAGGCTGAAACAGTGTATGTCTATAAATAATTCTAAAGACTAGGCAAACAGATTTCAATTGCAAATCAAAATGAGAAGGAATAAAGTAATCAAGAGAAGTTACCTGTAATGCCGCATACACGCGATCAGAATTTCCGATGAAAGGAAATTCCAATCTTGTGTGACTTTTTCTGTCTGTGTTTAGAAATAGAACATCTGTGTGCAACTCCGACCGAGAAAAAACCTGCGCATGCTCAGAATCAAGTCGAAGCATGCTCGGAAGCATTGAACTTCATTTTTCTCGGCTCGTCGTAGTGTTTTACGTCACCGCGTTTTGGACGGTCGGAATTTGGTCTGACAGATGAAAAATTCCATCGGATTTTAGGCCAGCAGAAATTCCAATTGTAAGGCTGGCAAATTATAATGGTCTTTTTTTCAAAAGTTTTTAATGCCTGCCATGGGGTCAGGAGCTCTTCATGGGCATAAATGATACTTACAATAAAAATAAAAAGTGGGCAGGGGGTAGGTGGATCGAGAAAGGGAAACAGAGCAAGGGTCATGTGTGTTTCTTTTTTTTTTATATATATATTTTAACAGAACAATCTTATACTTTAGCTCAAATAGGTAGAGAGGAGGTTTACACAAATATGTTTAGCAGCCATACTAAAACAACTCAATCCTTCAAACAGTATAAGCATATAAAAAAAATTAAAAAAAGTAATTCAGACAGCGCTTGCACTAGCGTAAAGACTTGGTCATGATTTACATAAATCTATTAAGAAATCTTTCCCACGTCACAGTATCATGAATTCATCCTGCAGATAAGGATCACAAGTGATGCTATAATCACAATAAAAAATAAAATATTAAATCAAATCACACTTGCTACCAATATGGAGCACACAACATCCAGTATAGTTAAGCACTGTGCCAGTGCTTGTATGGAAAATTCACTCACTGCTGGCAAAATGATGGGGTTTAACTTTAATTGTAATTAATTATTACACAGTTGTAATCCACAGGTTTATATACATGACAACCAAGTCTTTACACTGGTGTGAGTGCTGTCTGAAGCATTTTGTTTTAATGAACACTAGTGCCAAAATGTAATAATAAATAAAAAATATATAAAAATAGGAATCAAAAGCATAAAAATATATTAAATGAGCTTGACAAAAAAGAAGAGGAGGGAGTGAATACAGCCTTCAGGTATTCCCTAATGGGTTTTGGTAACACCACCAGGATTACAATTTTTATCACTTAGATAATGCCCAAATTAGCCATTGATACAGTATTTCATTATACAAAGTTAGATTTATAAAAACTGAAGAAGAAAAAAAAAGTGTCAATATTGTCCTTAGCAACCAATCAGATATCTGGGATGCTTTTCTAACTTGTACATACAAATGATGAATTGGACTTGATTCATTGGTATGGACAACACAGACACTTTTCTACAGGTTTCCAAAAGTTAGCTCAGTTCGTCTTATAATATTAGTATCACTGTAGGCCAAATATATTAAACTACTTACTTCCAATATATTGAAGTCACCGTCACCATTTACAAATGTCTATGCACAAAGAATACTGATAATATTTTTGGCACAACAAAACACTAGGGACTGGTTAAAATGTTGGATTCCCCAGGAATTAAAAATAAACGGTTGTAACTGAAGTCCAGGACCCATAGCATGTTGGTTGAAGAAAAAAAAGGCAACGAGATGATTTCAATACTGCTATGGTTGAAGTATTACTACTTTAGAATGACTTCAAACGGAAGAGTAATGTCGGTGCTGGAGTTGTGCCAAAACAGTTTTTTGTAAAATCCTGAAAACCTGGTCCTTAACAAAGTTGTTTCCTTCAAAGTCAATCATCTGCATTTTAGTTAGCCTAAAAATAAAATGTGGAATTTGTTCAAGTTTACAGTTGATTAAGTCTAAGCTAATGAGGATTTTCCTAATTTTCAGACTTGGTATCTGCAACTTATTTTATTTTTTTCACTTTTAAAAGCTAAACCACTCCAAAAAAGAAAATACACCAAAAATCACAGGAGGAGTTAAAAAAAAAGTATGGTTTCCAAAGATCTTCCATATGTGCGAAGTTGTGGTTATCAAGAGATCTTGTCAAATACAGTTATTTCATGTTCTTCACATGGAAAATCCAAAATCCCAAATTTCTCAAATTAAGTAATATTCAGATCTAAAGTTTTTATGGTTCTCAGCTGGAAGTTTCAGGGCTTGTAAATCCACAGTAAGAGTCAAGTTCAACTTTTTGTCTTCCTGATCTTTACAGTCTTTTAAATAAGAACCGTTCCATCCAATTTGTATATACTGCCAAATGGTATACTTATCTTCTAAGATTTAAGATAATAATGGGATTTAACAATATTGTTTACATCAAGGAGGTCTTTAATTGTATAATATGGTCAGAATCAAAGTATTGGGTCTAACAATTTGCTAGGATTTTTATCATATTTAGAAGTAAACTGGAGGGTAAAAGGATTCTGATTTATGATAAAAAAAAACAACAAGGTTTTAAATTAAAATTTTTAAATTAGCCAATGGCTAACTGGGTAAAGCCCAGTTGGTGCACTATCGCCAATCCATATAATTATAAAAAAAATGAATATTCAAGGAAAACATAATCTGTTAAAATTAAGTGAATGGCCTGCAGAAGGAATTTGGTTTTCTTGTCAGTAAGGGTCCACGTTTAAAAAACTATCCACCGCTACTGGAAAATTCTATGTATTCTATATATGTATATATATATATATATATATATATATATATATATATATATATATATAGAATAAAGTGCCGATAATTCGATAATAAGCCAGCTTTTTAAATTCAAAAGTAGAGCTGAGGACTCTCCAAGATTGGATTTCTTTTAAAAAATTTAAATATATAAACAAAAAAGCTTAATTTTTAGAGAACAAATAACAGATGTGATAGGTCTTCCAGGGAGCTAAAATAGTGAATTTTTGGGAGATGATAAAACAGGCTTGGGATAGGCATTGAATGATGATCAATTATTTGGATTTACAGCTTTTTTTTCTTATGCAATTACTTTGTATTAAAAATGTTATCTAGATCTTTTTTAGACAATGGGATCTTCCAAAATAAAGATTTATTATTTGGTGTCATAACAATTTAGAGGTCTTTGAACTTTCTGGCCTTTTTGGTGTTCATAAAAACAAAAACACCTCTTTGATCTGCTAACTGCCACCTTGATTTTGGTCTTTATACAGCAATTTTTTTTTTTTGTGAGATCAGATCAAGTCTTTTTAGTGGGAAACTTCAAAACCTCAAAAATCTTCCATGATGTGTAAATTGTACATTACATCCCTTCCTTCATTATTTTTTCACTGATGATTCAACATAAAAATCAAGTTTTTTAATTTAAGAAGAAGCAAAAACAAACATTTTGTTTTCTGTTAATTCATATTTTTTTTATGTTAGACTAGCAATAAACAAAAATACAATACCAATCCTTCATCTTCAAAATTCTTATCTATGAGAAGATTTGTAATTCTCCTTTGCATATATGGGGAGGGTATGCAAGACAATGGGTTCCACAATGATGAAGCCTGGTTTCAAAGACTGGCAGGACTCAAGTTCAGGAGGAAGAGTTTCAATTTGGTTTCCTATCAGCTCTATCTTAATAAGGTTTGTCAGGTCACCAACTTGTGGAGAAAGGCTGGTCAGGCTGTTTTGTCCCAGCAACAAATACTGAAGCTTGCTACACTTAAACAGCCCATCTGGCAATGTTTCAATCTATAAAAAAACAGAAGAGTATGAGTAAAAATTAGCTAGGCCAAACACACAAACCATAATTTTATTTTCAGGGAAAAATGTGTCCCTATCACTTTATTAGCGGCTCGTATGCAACTACATGACAACATAGCTGCTAGAAGGAACCACAGCGTGGGATAGGGGAAGCATACACAGAAGTATATCCACAGCAGCTGGAGCACAGCAAAGAGTGGGCTTTTGTAGAGACGGGCTGTGGGAAAAGTAAGTATAGATGTTCTTCTTGTAGGCCTCGTTCACATGAGCGATTACATCCTTGACCCATGCAGAACCGTGCTTTGCCGTCACAGGGATGCACGGGTGTTCTGCGCATCCCTGTGCTGGCAGTCCTATTCATGTTCATTGGCATAAAGCAGCTTTGTCCCAGTATGACATCCATGTGGATGTGGGTGTGAGTGGGTCTACGTCCCCAAACTCACCCTGGGTGTGTCCAGGGCTATGCACGCACACAAATGTCATGCTGGGACACATTGGCTATGTTCATGCTGCTGCTGTGTAACAATAGACATGAAGGGGACTGCCAGTGTAGGAACGCATGGAACACTTGTGCATCCCTGTGCTGGCAAAATGCGGCCCTGCATGAGGCACGGATGCAATCACTCTGTGTGAATGAGGCCTTACATGCAGTGCCGGCCCTACCATGGTTCCCGGTGGATCCATGGGACCCAGGCGGCACTTGAGAGGGGTGGCAGAGGTGGCTTTTTTCTGTATTGCAGCTTTGTCTTAGGGTGCCAAGATGGAAAGACAGCCTCCAGTCGGGTCTGACTCCTGCTCTGTCCAGGCGACAGGGCAGGCAATCTGAATGTATAATCCATCCATCCACTAGGGGGCTGGGCGCCCCGCTGCTCAAACTAGGAGCGCTCCGCTCCTATCTGGGACCAGCCTCCCGCTCGCTGTGCCGTTGGTCAGGTGTACGGGGAGGCCGGTCCCAGATAGGAGCTCCTAGTTTAAGCAGTGGTAGAGGTACAAGCAGACAGCTATGATGAGAGTCTGCAGGAGCCTGAGATTGCACCCATGCACAACTGATCATGGGTGCAATGCTTTGCAAGCTTCTTAGAAACAAATAATAAATGCACCTTTTTTTTTATTTGTTAAAAATGTCCATTCATTTATTTTTATTTTTTAAAGGCTCACATATTCACTCTGAATATTTCTGATGCGAGCATTAAATATAGATATATTCCACACTTCATACATCATAAATCTTAACTGGCTGTAAAAAAAATGAAAACACTGGATTTGAATTGACAAATAATCAATACATTCTCACTTTTGTTCCACACGCGTATAAGATCTTTCAAACCTCTGTACACCCTTTAAATATGTTCAGATTAATCTATGTGAAATTTCTACATTTAAGATTGCTGCAGATGGATGTGTACAATTTGAATTGGAACTATGCTGTATCTGAGCACCACAAACCAAAATGTACTTAATTTTTAATATTCAAAGCAAACTTCCCCATCCATCTATGAAAATTCACTTAGAAAAAGACCCCCCTAGCATTTATGGCCATGGCCATCTTGAGTAACGGCTGATGATTCATGTAGCATTTACTTCCTGGGATCCATTTGCACTTAGTTCAGGCATGTAGGAGGCAGAAAGGTGTGCTTAGCAGAGAAACCTTCTCCTCACCTCCTGAAGACTCCTGGGATGTATAACATCATTTGTCTAGGCATGGAAACTAGAAAGTAACTAAAGAAATGCCCAAAAAAAGTTTCAAAACAAGAGCATATAATTTACTTTCCTATCTATTTACTAATGCTAGCACTATAAGGATTTAAAATAGTAAATGTTGATTGAGAGAGTGAAGTTCCAATTTAAGCACCAGTAAACTAACTGTAGCATAAAGAGAACAAGACATTCACTGCCATCACCTGTAATGAATACCCGAAAAGAAAAAATACAAAACTCGGACTATACTGGCCAGACTAAAATGTATATAAAATATAATTTCGTTACAAAATTACTTTAAGATTCATACAATAATGTATGTACATATCCATAAAAAACCAAAGTGTATATTTGATTCTCCAACTTGTTTCACTTAAATTTGCTTCACCAGGACAACATGGGAGATAATAGCAGTTGACTATAACAGAGAGAACGTTGTAATTAAGCATAAAGGTAAATACTCAAGCGTTACCACATATTACCTGCCAAATCCAACCCCCTTAATGCCAAAGCAAGCACAGTGCATAGGAAATCTCCTTGGTGGCACTGGAGCACAAAAGAGGCAAAATGGAGTAAACCAGGCTATAAATACCTATATTTAGGAGAACTTATTACAAAGTCTCTATTACGGTCATCCATGATGACATACATTCAAATTGAACCAACGTGGCAAATATCATAACTTTAGTTTATATGGTTATATTGCCAAGACAAAAGTCCCAATATGTGTTAAATACCCCTAATTGGGAAAATTTACCAATTAAGAAGCAGGGGAACATATGTTTAAATATACGTTATAGTCTATATGACAATACTAATAATTGCAATAAGAAAGCAGCTCCAGTGAAATTTCCTATGTGCTGTAGTTGCTTTGGCATTGAGATGTGCCCCTGGTTGGAATTTGGCAGGTGATATGTGGTAACACTTGAGTATTTATCTTTATGTTTAATCATAGCATTTTCTCTGTTATAGACAACTGCTATTATCTTCCATGCATCCTGATGAAGCAAATTTAAGTGAAATACATCGATTCATGGAGAATCAAAAATATTGGGCATATGAGATTATATATAATGTATGATTAGTATTTGTACAGGCATTTGCAGTTGGTCCCACCTGTGAGCAATATTTAAAGTGGTTCTAAAGTCAGAAGGTTTTATATCTTAATGGATTCTATCCATTAACCACTTCAATACCCGGCCATTGACAATTGACGGCCAGAGATGGGATCTCCCATCCTAAGTGGCCGTCAATTGACGGCCTGGGCTTTGCAGGTGGATATCTGAATGATGCCTGCAGCCAGAGGCATCATCCAGATATCCTCTTCTTCAGTCGGCGATTCTGCACGACATAAGAATGATCATAGCGCTTGATCATTCTTACAGGCCGCGGGAGGGGACATCCCCCCCTCCCGTCGCCACCCGGTGCTTCTCCGGACTCTCCGGCGTCGGCAGGAAGCATAGAGATGACCAGTCATCTCTATGACCGTCGGAGGACCTGGGCGCGATGTGATGACATCACGCCCGGGTCCCCGTAAGTAAACAAAGCCACGATTGCGGCTGTAAGCAACCATTCATGAGATCGGTGAATTTTTTTTCACCGATCTCATGGTTTCTAGCCTGGAGAAGAGATGTGAGGTCTTATTGACCCCGCATCTCTCCTTAAAAAGGACCTGTCACACATATTTCCTATTACAAGGGATGTTTACATTCCTTGTAATAGGAATAAAAGTCAAAAAAATAAATAAAAGATAAAAAAAAAATTAAAACGCCCCTGTCCCCGATAGCTCGCGTGCAGAAGCGAACGTACACGTAAGTCCCGCTGACATATGTAAATGCCGTTTAAACCACATAAGTGAGGTATCGCCGCGTGCGTTAGAGTGCCAGCAACAAATCTAGCACTAGATCTCCTCTGTAAATCTAAACTGGTAACCTGTAAAAAATAAATAAAGCGTTGCCTATGGAGATTTTTAAGTACCGAAGTTTGGCGCCATTCCATGAGTGTGCGCATAATTAAAGCGTGACATGTTGGGTATCTATTTACTCGGTGTAATATAATCTTTCACATAATACAAAAAAATTGGGCTAACTTTACTGTTTTGTTATTTTTTTAATTCATGAAAAAAATGATTGCGTAAATACCGTGCGAGATAAAACGTTGCAATGACCGTCGTTTTATTCCCTAGGGTGTCTGCTAAAAAAACATATATAATGTTTGGGGGTACTGCGTAATTTTCTAGGAAAAGAATGATGATTATTACATGTAGGAGAGAAGTGTCGGAATATGCCCGGTATGGAGGTGGTATAAAAGCCCGGTATTGAAGTGGTTAAGATAAAAAAAACTGTGTTTAGCAGCCCCCCCTCAGCTCCCCTAATACTTACATAAGCCCCAAAACCAATCCAGTGATGTTGCACAAGAGTCACGGCTGTCTGGGACTCTCCTCATTAGGTGAGACAGCAGTAGGGCGCCATTGGCTTGTGCTGCTGTCAAAGTCAGTGAGTCAATGAGAGAGATGGAGCGGTGCCGAGCCACTGCTCCATGTCTGATTGGACACACTGAGCAGCGTCTTGGTTGCCCCATACAAAGCTGATTGCTGTGTGGGCACTCAACAGGGACCAGGAGCACCGGCAAGGGACCCAAAAAGAGGAGGATCTGGGCTGCTCTGTGCAAAATCACTGCACAGAGCAGGTAAGTATAACATGTTTGTTATGTTTAAATGAAAAAAAGTAGGTTTTAGTATCTGTTTAATAAATGTTTTTTATGGATATGTATATACATTATTGTATGAATTTTAAAGTCGTTTTGTGATAACATTTTATTTTATATACCTTTGTGTTCTTCTTGTCTGGACAGTATAGTATAGTTCGATTCAGTTTGTTTATTGTGTTTGTGTAAACTAACTGTACAGTAAACTACCAAATGCAATTTACCTTGAAGACAGACACATTTTTCAGTTGATTTTTTATAGCTTGACCAAGTTATTTTTTATTAAACATAAGCATATCTTTAGGCAAAATGTATGATGCAACTTTGCATTCAGAAAAGATTAGTAGTTTACTTACGATTTAAAAATCCAAAGGAAGTATTAAACAAACAGGTTGATGGAGGAAAATACTTACGTTATTTTTTGTTACAGCGAAATACTGAAGACTCTTTAAATGCTGGATTTCCTCAGGGATGAAACTTAAATTGTTGTAACTGAGGTCCAGAACTCGCAGCTTATTGCACAAAAAGAGTTGAAGCGGAACCATTTCAATATTGTTGTTGTTGAAGTACAGCTGCTCTAAGCTGGATAGTGCACCAATCTGAAGTGGAATGTAAGCAATGGCGTTGTGCCACAACTTTAGGCAAGACAGTTTTTGCAGATGCTGAAAGCTAATAATTTCCTCAACGGTCTTAAAGTTATTTCCTCTAAAGTCAATTTCTCGCAGTTCAGTTAGACTAAAAATGGAATGTGGAATTCGTTCTAGGTCACAGTTAATTAGTTCTAAGCTGGTAAGATTAACCATCTTTTTCAGACTTATTAATATCAACAACCTATTTCCTTCATTATTAATGGTAAGCTTTTCTAGAAATGGCAACATGTCAGTAACTACAAGAGGAATCCGTGGAATGCTACTCCTCAAGGAAAGATTTGTTAGGTTCTTCAGGTCTTGAAGACCTTCAATCTGTGAAAAGTTGTGATTATCGAGAGGTCCTGCAAAATAGAGTTCTTTCAAGTTTTTCAAATGAAAAATCCAAGATGGAACCTTCTCAAAGGAAGTAAACTTCAGATGTAGGGACTCTAGGTTCTCTGCTAGAAAGCTCAGAGCTTGTAAATCCACAGTAAGAGTTGAGTGGTAAATATGAAGTTCCTTCAGGGTGACCAGTTGTGTGATCATTGGTGTAAGTTTGGCATCTGGTATGAGTTCTAACTTCAGAACTTCTATTTCATTGAGTTCAAAGATATTGTCTGGCAACCCACTCAACATGAAAAGATGAAGTTCTAATTTGTCCTTTGAATTTCGGGTCAGCTTATTTCGCACCATTTCCACAGTCCATTCATTGTTCAGGTTAATTTGTTTCAGTTTGTTCTCACTAACCTCAGACAAAAATATTGAGAAACGCTTGGCGTACAGTGGATCATACTGGTCAGCTAAGTGGAGCATAAACGCAAAGTCATTTTGGACATCTGGGATATCGCTGTAATTACTCTTTTCCCTGACGGCTTCAAAGGAATATTGTTTCAATGAACTTCTAAGCATCCACCACAGACTATAAAAACAAGCAAACCCATACAAAAACACAAGAAGGACATAAAATGTTGCCAAGACCTTAAAAATTGCAGCAAGGGAATAAACACATTGATATCTCTTGTACCCTGTGAAAGCTTGAATATCAACTATGCAGTCAATTTCAAATGTTATATGCAGCAAAAAATATGAAACGTATGTAATAATTACAAGTAGTGCAACAACTTTAACGATAATCTGTTTCAGGTATAGTCTATAGATGATGTCTTTTTGCTCAACATGAAGGCGGAACCGGCGAACTTTTTCGAATAAAGCTTTGGCTTGTTCTCCATTTTTTTTGTCTAATACACCTGAAACATCGTCTTCAACTGCAGTAGCTTCAACCCCTGCCTGTAGAGGCTGTTTTCCAGTGTCCGTGTCTTCGACGTTGGAAGATATGGAAGTCAAGTGGCGTGACCTTTTGCGTGTCTGATTAATCACAGTTTGTTCTGCAACCGTCTCTGATAAAGCTCGGGTTGTCCAGGGGGAATCAAAACATTTATATAGAATGGAAACAAAGTGTTCCAGTCTGGAACTTGTGCTTGGGTAGTGAAGCCAGAAATTGCTGCAGATGGCAAATATAATAGTATGAAGAAACACCAGATAAGGGAAAAATTTGGTAAACCAGTGAAGCTGTTTCTCATAGCACACGGCATCAATATAGGAATATTGTTGGCGGTCCAAATCTGTCTGTATTCCTGTTGAGTTACTTAATTTTCCGTAGGAACCAGCTGTCAAATGAATTCTTGAGATTACTTGCTCTAGAGGATGTGTACACTGATTGTTCACTTCCGCTTTGCAGGGAAGACAAAGCATTCGGCTTTGCGTGATCTGTAAAGCACCTGCTAGTACAGCAATCATCAACATGACCATAGTGATGTAATACCAAAACACGTCCCACCATGGTTTTAGAATGTGATAGGATGTCTGGGCATCTGCCAAAAACCTCAGCTCTGTGACAGTTATCATGGCTCTGGGCTAAGGCAGCTGTAACAAGAAATTTACAAAAATTAAAAAAAAAATGAATTTGACATGCCCATCATAATAGTGACACTGCATATGGTACATATAAAGTAAAAAAAAAGTAGTCTTTAAATCTCAACTCTAGGATAGTTAAATACACAGCTCTGCTAAACCACACAGGTAGGTTAAAGACCTGACTTTTCTCTACTACTTTATGTTTGTGTTGTGCTTGTTAAGAAGCAATCCCTTCACCCGTTTTGTTTTTCCTTTTTATATTAAAATTTTTCATTTTTTTTTACCTATGATATTAATAAACATTGACATTTTATGGTGTGGGGTGTTCTTTTGGGTCTTCTAAGAGAATTCAAATTTTTGTTTATTTTTGCTACTTTTTTTCCCAGTTTTGATGCTCTTTTGAATTTTGTATTTAGATTTATACTTTGAATTGCTGCAGCTGTTTTGTATTTTGTTTTTATAGGACAATGAGTCTTTGTTGTGTTCCACATACTGTATGTGATGATTTGAAAGATTACCTTGGACTCATTGACATCTAATGCATTATTGACATGAACTTTTTTCATTAGGTATCAGCTAACTGCACTCTCCTTACTTGACTTCTATGTATTATACTGCTGGCTCGTGATGTATAAATGCCTATTACTAGATCCTGAACAGCAGGCCTAAGCCTTGTGGGCGGGGGGAAATGCGTCGGGGGTGTGACCTTGGTGTTGTTGGGCTGAAGTTGAGTTTTCACTGGCTTTGTATTTGACTTGTTATGATGTGTGGTGGTTTGAAAACGTTATTTTCTCTACTACAGTTATACATTACAGCTAGGTCACCTCTCTGTCTCCAGGCTGTGACTGGCCATTAACATTTAAACAGCCCCCTGATGTAGAACAGCCATATGGATGACACCATTTACAGTTAAAAATGATGTGGTATCTTACCCTTACCCCCAGCCTTATGAATGGAAAGTGAAAGAGTAGCAGACGAATGTCTGATGTAAGCCTTGGAAGAATCAACTTCAGTCTGTGCACTGGAGAGATGTACTGTTTGTTTAACTATGTTTTTGAATCAATAGAAATTTTTCTGATTTAAAAAAAAAAAAGAAAGAGTAGCAGACTGATGAGATTCTCCTTCTGCTTGCTCCTTCTTTTAGCATGTTTCTTGGCAACACATTTGCATGTTTCAGTCCTGCCCCTCCCTCTCTCAATCGGAGTGCTGCAGTATAGCGAAAATAAGAGGTTGATGTCAAGTCAAATGTAGGTACTTAAAGGATAAGTTCCCCTTTCAGGGAAAAATAATAAATGCACATATTTTTTCAGAAAAAAAATGTGCATCTATTGTTT
Organism: Rana kukunoris; assembly: GCA_029574335.1. Taxonomy (NCBI): domain Eukaryota; kingdom Metazoa; phylum Chordata; class Amphibia; order Anura; family Ranidae; genus Rana; species Rana kukunoris. Next base: position 160,451,881 of record CM056055.1, read on the forward strand.
TTCCTTGTAAGAGCCTGCAACCAGTGGACCGAAGGTGCAATATCAGGCTCCTGTACAATCTTCTTACAGATTTTTGCTTGTATCTCTGTATGGGCTTCCTGTTTGAAAGCTGAAGGAAAATTGAATGGACTACGAGCATGCTGAATAGCACGCTTTCAGTCCATTGAAACTTCAAGTCCATCTGCTGTGGTGGAAGACGGGACTTGTTTATTGATCCCTGTGAGTGAATGTGTGCTAGGGGAGCCCCACACTATCAAACCAACTTCAAATGTGACAGTGGGTGCAGAAGAGAAGAACACCTGCATACCATCACAGGGAGGGGGGTGCTGCTGGAACATGTTATACTCTAAATATGGGTATAGCATGGAACATGTTCCAAAGGTGAATTTTTTTTTGGACAGAAGCAGACAGTGGAGAGGGATTAGAACACCTGCCAGGTTTCTACTGCATCTCATATGATCTTTTAATGAGGGAGAATCAGATGGATGACAGGATTCCCTCTCCCATTCACAGACTGTTACATTAAACAAATACAGTATAAGGTATACATGGTGTAGGCTACGCCCCTACGTGTTTTGTCATACAATGACCTCATCAGGGGATGTCATTAATGTGTCAGTTTATGCACAAGTTGCACTTTATGTCTATCCCCTCCTATATGAATTGTAGATTGTATGTTATATTTGTTTTTTGCATTTTGCACATTATTATTGGAATATGCAGTTTTGGAATTCAGCGCTACCTTATATTTGTTGAATACACGCAAGGTCTTTGCTTTACCGGAACATTAGGTTAGATTAGTGGTTTCCTTTATTAAAGTATTTTTTTGGGTGGTGAGCGTGGATTTGTCGTTATATCTTTACAGACAGTTACATGCATTTTGAATCAACATGTAATCACTGCACTGGCTTTTCTCAATGGGAGATGAGGAGGTGGGCCACTGTCTTTTTTTTTTGCTGCAGTTCACAGAAGACTCAAAGACTCTATAAAAGTGGAGAAGAGAGCTACGTAATTAAAGTATATCTATGGCTGATATTTAAAAAAAATGTTTTTTAAATATAATCTTTTATTCAAGGTTTCCAAATTTATAACATAATACACATATCATATCATGGAAGTTAGTAATCCCAGATTGCAGTGCAACTAGAACATGTCAGGCCATCTGATCTATCTACAAAACATAAATACATCCTTCAAGCCCTACAATTCAAGCCCTCTCCCTATCTAGAACTCTTAATTGGGCGCTATCTCCTCCTTACTATAACTTCCATCAACCCTCCATTTCTTATTTATCTCCTTGTTTAAGTATCCAACTACTTCCCGATCAACTCCCTTACCTTTAACCCCCCTTTTTCTCCCCCTTCCCCCCCGCCCAAAAAAATTAAAACCACCCCCCTTCCCGGTTCCCTCCTCTCCTCTCTCTCCCCCCGCGCCCCCACCCCCATCAAAAGGATATCGGGCTTCCCACTTACCAATATGAACCGACTAACTTATTCCCTATTCTCACTCCCCAATAATCTCTTCCCTTCTGCTGAGTATAAGGGATGAGCCGAACACCCCCGCGTTCAGTTCGCACCAGAACCGTCGAACGGACCGAACGTTCGCGCGAACATTTAGAACCCCCATTTAAGTCTATGGGACTCGAACGTTCGAATTCAGAAGTGCTCATTTTAAAGCCAAATATGCAAGTCATTGTCGTAAAATGTCTTTGAGAACCCGGGTTTTGCCCCAGGGAACATGTATCAATGGAAAAAAGTTTTAAAAACTGTAGTTTTTTTTAGGAGCAGGACTCCTGAAAAAACTACAGTTTTTAAAACTTTTTTTCCATTGATACATATTCCCTCGGGCAAGACCCGGGTTCTCAAAGACGTTTTCACAGGCAAAATATAGATACCCAGCAGGTACAATATTTAAAGGAATTTTTATTTTTCTTTTTAATTTAAGCATCATTAAAATCACTGCTGGGTGTCTATACTTGTGATAACGTCTTTAAATAGCACAATCACCTGCCTGCCAGTAAATTAGGAAGAACTGATCTAGCTAAGCTATACAGTGTATAAATATATGTACAACTCCTGGGATGTATATATATCCTCTACAGACTGTAAATTTAACTAAACTGACTAGCCTGCCTGCTCTATCTACCTATCTAGTAATAAAGACACTGTCTCTGTCTCTCTCTCTCTATAGGACTGATCTCTTTAACAATACCGCAACACACTACACGAAGCCGCCTTGCAGGCAGCCTTTTTATAGTGTGGGGCGTGTACTAAACCCCCTGAGCCATAATTGGCCAAAGCCACCCTTGCTTTGGCCAATTATGGTTCTCCGTTTTTTGCGCGCTGTGATTGGCCAAGCATGCGGGTCATAGTGCATGCTTGGCCAATCATCAGCTCGGAATGCTGAAGTGAATTATGGGCCGTGACGCGTCACCCGAATTTGCCGTGAACAACCCGTTTTGTTCGAATTTCGACGAACACACGAACTGACGATGTTCGAGTCAAACATACGTTCAAATCGAACGCGGAGCTCATCCCTACTGAGTATACAAATGCATTTCATGCTCCCCAAGTTACATTATATTGTTATTTTCTATCTTGAGCTGATAGCACCAAGTATTCTATGGCCCCTACATTTCTAACCCTATTTAACCATTCTGCAAACGTGGGTGGCCTAGGGTTTCTCCAATTCCAGGCTATACCTGCCTTGGCCTCATTAATCAGGTGGCATATAATCAAATTTATATATGTCTTTATTAGGATCTGTGATAGGTGTAACAGAGGGCCGGATCATCCAATATTTGATATGATGTACATTTTTGAGAAATCCTTTGTACTTCTAACCAATACTTCCTAATCTTTGGGCAAGTCCAGAATATATGGAACAAAGTTCCCTTATTCCTATTGCATCGCCAGCACATATCTGAAGTTCCAGGAAAAAACATGCCTAGTTTTGCTGGTGTATAATACCACCTATTTAAAAGTTTATAATTTAGTTCCTGTGTTCTGGTACAGATTGATGTCTTCATAGAGAGATGAATTATCTTTTGTTTCTGGGCCTGAGTAAAATTCAGATCCATATCTCTTGCCCATTTTTTCATAGCAGGTATCTCGTAGTCTTCTAGGGGTGCTATTAATAGCCTATATAATTTGGACAATATTCTAGTAGGAGGTTCCCTTTCTTCACAGTATTTTTCAAACTGTGTTAATTCCCTTTTATACCTACTCACTGGACCTAAAGAGATCAGGAAGTGGCGGAGTTGTAGAGCTTGCCAGTATTTTACTTCAAATTGGCCCCTCAATTGCACAAGTGATGCAACTGTTGGCCACACTCCCAATTGTGTAAAGTGTAAGACCTGTGTGAATCCCTTCTCTCTAAGGTTCTTATATGTTCCTCCCTCCATTCCTGGCTGGAAACCTGGATTCCCCAGCACTGGATATAGTGGGGAATATATTGATGAATGTTTACCTATCTGGCATAGTGTCGGGCCTATAATAGGGTGTTTTTTCAGACCATCTGGTAGTGTTAGATAGCACCAAAGTGCTCTTCTCAGAGGGACCTGACTTACTTCTTGCTCGAGCTCTACCCATAATTTTGTTTCCGTACTCCTACACCAATCTATGGCCCTACCCAAATGTATAGCCTGATGATATTTAATTATGTCCGGTACTTCCAGGCCTCCATAACACTTAGGCAGGGTCATCTGTCTTCTACTAATCCTAGGTCTTTTATTAGCCCAGATGAATTTGGTAAATAGCGTATCTACCTGGCGGAGAAAAGCAGAAGGGATTTGTATCTGTATTGCTTGGAACAGGTATAGCAATTTTGGCAGAATACTCATTTTGATAATATTTCACCGCCCGAACCATGAATGGAATCCCTTCTGCCACTTCTCCATCAGGGCGGTAATTGTCCTCACCAATGAGGGAAAATTTACTTCAAAGGTGTCTCCTAATCTTGGTGGTATATATATCCCTAGATATTTTAAGGCTGTTCCTACCCATTTAAAATTAAAATTAGGTTGTATAATTTGCTGCAATGCGATTGGGAGTGCCACTCCCATTGCTTCTGATTTACCATAATACATTTTTAGGTTTGCCAGTTTCCCATATTCCTCTATTTCTTTCATCAGATTTTGTATTGATACCTGGGGACTAGACATAGAAAACATCATATCATCTGCAAAGGCGGAGATTTTGTATTCTCTGTCTCCTATGCGTAGTCCCCCAATATCTGGGTTTTGCCTAATTCTTTTTAGTCAAGGTTCTAGTGTGAGGACGTATAACAACGGACATCCCTGTCTCGTACCATTTGTGATTTTAATTGGTTCTGAGAGTAGCCCATTTACTTTAACTAATGCTTGGGGTGTAGTATACACCAATCTTATATTCATTTCCGCACTGTATTTCAATTATTTCTAGCCTATCTCTGATGGTCTGAACAATTTTGAAGTTTGTAAGCTTTCTTTGTGAAGATCCCCACACATTTACTTCCTTGAACTCTGACACTTATTCACTATGCCCTGTGGGTAGGCACTGCTGTGAGGTGCTTAGAGGAGTCAGTACAGTGATCACTGCTTGCAGGCAGCAAGGTACCATGGGGCATGTAGTCCTTAGAAACAGAAATTAAACAGCAGAGGGGAAGTTGCAAAGCATGCAGGGAATCCAGGAAGTTGTGGAAAGAGATGACCAGCAGAACTTACAACATCAAAGGAGATTTTTCAAGTAAGCTTATATTGGATGGTTAATAATAACTATTGTTTGCATTGTTATTACAATACGGATGTTATATTGTGACCAGCGATCTCCTAACGATTTCCATAATTAACCCTGCCTGTATTGTATTGGCAAAACTCATTATCAGTTGTGAACAAGATTTTAATAGTCCCAACAAAGAGTTAAAGATCTCAAGGTTTGGATTTCGCATGGTATAGTAATGGGGGGGGGGGGGGGGGGGGGTTTACTGACCCTTCTTTGTCCCTCTGAAATTGTTGCACTTCTGAATACAACGCTGCTCCAAATACTTTTTTTTATAAGTATGTTGTGAAAATGGTAACATACAACAAACATATAGTGGGAAGTTTCTCTGCAAAAGGAGAAATATGCTTTAAAGTGTTACTAAACCCAGGACCCTGCATTTACTATATCTGGTATCCCACAGTACACAGAACATGGAAATGCAATTATTTTAATAAATATAAACTGCTAAATACCTTTTTTCATCAGTTGTTAGAGCAGTCTTATGACTTCTATCATTTTTTGGTTAACGCTTATAGGAGGTGTTTCCATTCTCCCCTAATTGTCCTTTGAGGCTGCAGGACCCCTGACCCTCTGTCTGGAGAGTGCTGATTGGCCCTGTGCTGATCACACGCATCCTCCCAAGTTAAAAAAAAAACCTCTCTAGCAATACACACCAAACTGAGCATGTGCAGCTTGCCCCTAAGACTGTACTATCAGCAGATAGATTGGGGACTGTGGAAGAAGGGGAGGCTCAGAGAAGACAGGATCAAACAGCCTGTTTACACAATGCAGAGGATTAACCTCTTAGGTACTACAGTGAGTATAACAAGCATGCTTTACTGCATATACAGACTGATTTTACAGTTGTGAGTTTAGTAACACTTTGAGGTACCCATAGCTATCATTTTATAGGATTATAGATTTATGTGTATATTGTGCCTTCTCCAGAAGCCCCCTGGGCAACTGATCTGAGGGTAATGCCGCGTACACACGATCACTTTCTAACGACGTTTTTGAAACGTCACTTTTCAAAGACAATGTTGCATACACACCATCGTTTTTTTCACAAAAAGCGAGGTTACGTTCACCACTCTTTTCCATTGAAGCTCGCTTCATAACTAGCTTCTGGGTATGCGCGGGTTGAAAAACGTCGTTTTAAACGACGTTTTTGCTACACACGGTGACTTTTTGTGAAACAAAAAACGACGTTTTGAAAAACGACACAAAAAATTCAAGCATGTTGGAATTTTTTTTGGTCGTTTTTTTTAAGACAAAAAACGATGTTTTGCCCACACACGATCAATTTAAATGACGTTTTAAAAAAAACGACGTTTTTTTTCATCGCAAAAAACGACCGTGTGTACGCGGCATTAGAATCCACTAGCCATGGTAAAGTTCTATTTTGGCCAATAACTTTCTCTTCCCACCACCGAGGTTAAGAAGATGCAGGTAAGTTACCCTTTCCAACAGGCCATATACACTCATACTGGGGTCATCTGAGCATGCACAAAATGCATAAAATATATTTTTTATATTATGAAGTCTGTCATTCCATGTTTGAATGCCCTGCAGTGCAGGTTTATACAATGCTATTAAAATAAGCAAAAACAAGCATTGAATTTCCAACATTACTCATATGCCCTCACTATTTATGTTAGCATTACACTAACATTTACGGTCAGATTATAACATGCATAAATCTGTGTTTGTGTATAACATGCTTTTGTAATCTTCCCATCAGACCCCTCTAAAATTTACAATATGTTGTTTCATAACAGTTACGGGTCAGATTTATTTCTCCATCACTGTTTGCTTAGAAAGACAATGACAAATAAAGGATCTGCTTGGAATAAGAGGAGAAAAGGGCAAATAGAAAAAGTGATTTACAATAACATTCTGAGTAATTAAATACGTCTCAAATATACAAAATGGCGTTGAGTGCTACCAACTCTTTCCCCCAATAATAAATCAGCATATGCAAGGCACTGCTTCCAATTTGCTGAATAAAGCAGTTAATACCTAGTACATCTATACCCATAATCTCAATAGGTTTCAAAAAGCAATTAAATTACATTTACAGAAATATGTATGTAAATATATGTACTCATCCCTGTACATAATTGGAAATAACTGACAATGTGTTTTACAGATATGCTGTGCTGATGATAATCTTAGGGTACCTAGAGATCACTAAAACCCCAACACTCTAGAGATAGCAACCAACTTTCCCTCATTTCAAGGGAATGTCCCTGATTTGAAACAAAGTCCTCGCCCTCCCAAATGACGTCCACAGATGGGATCTCCCATCCTGGGTGGACGTCATATGACGTCCTGGGCTTCCTGTCCGTCTAGGGGGCACCCGCGCGACCTCGGCATCGCTCGGGACCCGATGTGTGTGCCAGGCGGCCACAAAGTTTACTTGGCACTCGCGATTGCCCGTGATTACAGCAGGACCGTGGATCTGTGTGTGTAAATACACAGATCCACATCCTGTCAAAGCTGAGGAGACCCCTGTGTGTTCCCAGTGCAGAGGAACACAGATCGGTCTCCTCCCCCTGTGAGCCCCCTCTCCCTAGAGTTAGAATAAATCCCTAGGGAACATATTTAACCCCTTGAGCGCCCTTTGTGTTAACCCTTTCCCTGCCAGTCACATTTACACAGTAATCAGTGCAGTTTTATAGCACTAATCGCTGTATAAATGTGAATGGTGGCAAAGATGTGTCAAAAGTGTCCGATATGTCTGTCGCAATGTCACGGTCACAATAAAAATGCAATAAATCTATCCCCTATTTTGTAGACGTTATAACTTTTGCGCAAACCATGATTATTTTTTACCAAAAATATGTAGAAGAATACGTATCGGCCTAAACTGAGGAAAACTTTTTTTTATTTTTTTATTGTGATATTTATTAAATCAAAAAGTAAAAAATATTTAGTTTTTTTCAAAATTGGCGCTCTTCTTTTGTTTATAGCGCAAAAAATTTAAACCGCAGAGGTGATCACATACCACATACCACCAAACAAAAGTTCTATTTGTGGGAAAAAAAGGACGTCAATTTTGTCTTGGAGCTACATCGCATGACCGCGCAATTGTCATTCAAAATGTGCTGAAAACTGGTCTGGGAAGGAAGGGGGGTGAAAGTGGTTAAGCTAGTGCATTGTTGGTTCACTTACCTTCTTCTTTAACCACTTAAGGACCGCCTACTGCACATTTACGTCGGCAGAATGGCACGGCTGGGCACATCAACGTATATATACGTTGATTTTAGTACCCAGCCGTGGGTCGCGGGCGCGTGCCCGCGACCCGGTCCGAAGCTCCAGGACGGGGACCGCGGGATTCGCGGACCCGATCGCCGCTGCAGTGCGGTGATCCGTCCCTGGAGCGGAAGAACGGGGAGAGCCGGGTGTACACACGGCTTCCCCGTGCTTCTCTGTGGCCGTAGCATCGATCGCGTCATCCCTGTAATAGGGGGACGCGATCGATGACATCACACCTACAGCCACACCCCCCTACAGTTGTAAACACAACACATAGGTCACACATCCCCTACAGCGCCACCTGTGGTTAACTCCCAAACTGCAACTGTCATTTCCACAGTAAACAATGCAATTTAAATGCATTTTTTGCTGTGAAAATGACAATTGTACCAAAAATGTGTCAAAATTGTCCGAAGTGTCCGCCATATTGTCGCAGTCACGAAAAAAATCCCTGATCGCCGCTATTAGTAGTAAAAAAAAAATAATTAATAAAAATGCAACAAAACTATCCCTTATTTTGTAAACGCTATAAATTTTGCGAAAACCAACCGATAAACGCTTATTGTGATTTTTTTTACCAAAAATACGTAGAAGAATACGTATCGGCCTAAACTGAGGAAAAAACATTTTTTTTTATATATTTTTGGGGGATATTTATTATAGCAAAAAGTAAAAAATATTGCATTTTTTTAAAAATTGTCGCTCTATTTTTGTTTATAGCGCAAAAAATAAAAACCGCAGAGGTGATCAAATACCACCAATAGAAAGCTCTATTTGTGGGGAAAAAAGGACGCCAATTTTGTTTGGGAGCCACGTCGCACGACCGCGCAATTGTCAGTTAAAACGACGCAGTGCCGAATCGCAAAAAGGGGCAAGGTCCTTTACCTGCATTTTGGTCCGGGTCTTAAGTGGTTAATTTCGCTTTTAAATGTTTTTTTTTGTTTGTCTGAATTTCTCACTTCCAGAACGGCTCGGATGATGGGGGCAAGCTTACTGAGGAGGAACAGGAAGTGAGAAATTCAGACAAAGAAAAAAAACATTTAGAAGAAAAATCAAAGGAAAAGGTAAGTGAACCAACAATGCACTAGCTTAAAGGAACCTATTTAGAAAATAAATAACAAACCTTTACAAACCTTTACAATCCCTTTAACCTTTACAATCCCTTTAACCACTTACTGACGACCTTACGACTTTATATGGCCGCAGCGTGGTTCTAAATATCTGGGAGGCCGTCTATATATGGCCTCCGACCTCCAGCTACTGGGGGGCGCGCGAGCGTGCCCACCGCATCACTGAGATGCCGATGCGCGTGCCTGGTGGCCGCAATGTCCGCCTGGCACCCGCGACCGGCGGTTACAGAGACAAGGACGTGGATCTGTGTGTGTAAACACACAGATCCACGTCCTGTCAGGGAGAGAGGAGACCGATCTGTGTCCCTTGTACATAGGGACAGAGATCGTTAAACCTCCCCCAGTCAGTCCCCTTCCCCCACAGTTAGAACACTATGCAGGGTACACATTTAACCCCTTCCTCACCCCTTAGTGTTAACCCCTTCAATGCCAGTCACATTTATACAGTAATTAGTGCATATTTATAGCACTGATCGCAGTATAAATGTGAATGGTGCCAAAAATGTGTCAAAAGTGTCTGATGTGTCCGCCATAATGTCGCAGTCCCAATAAAAATCGCAGATCACCGCCATTACTAGTAAAAAATAAATAAAAAATTATATTTCTGTCCCCTATTTTGTAGGCGCTATAACTTTTGCGCAAACCAGTCACTTATTGTGATTTTTTTTTACCAAAAATATGTAGAAGAATACGTATCGGCCTATACTGTGAAAACATTTTTTTTTTTTTAATTGGGCTATTTATTATAGCAACAAGTAAAAAATATTGATTTTTTTTTCAAAATTGTCACACTTCTTTGTTTATAACGTAAAAAATAAAAACCGCAGAGGCGATCAAATACCACCAAAATAAATCTCTACTTGTGGGGAAAAAAAGACGTCAATTTTGTTTGGGAGCCACGTCATATGACTGCGCAATTGTCAGTTAAAGCGACGCAGTGCCGGAAACTGAAATTTCACCTGGGCATATGTGCCCAGTAAGCAAGTGGTTAAGCTGTCAGCACTATATAAAAAATACCTATAATAAATAAATAATTATAACACTTTAACTTTGATTTCTTTAGTACTATGAAGCATGTGAAGTGCCCAACTGTAGATAACTTACATTTCCTCATGCCCCCGTGCTTTGGTCACAGCTGTCCTCAGCATGCAGTTGTGTTCATTCAGGATGAATCCGGCAGACACGTCGCGCTCTATGTAGGCTCAGCTCATTAGTCTTTATAATAACCTGATGTGAATACACCTACCTGTACGCTGCAGTCAGAATCGGAAGGAACAATCTTCAGTCAGGGGGTCTGCATCGTTTATACAGCCTCAGCCTCTTCATCTCTGCGTTTATTCCGGTGCCATCTTTATCCTCCTGAAGGGGAAAAAAAATGAAAACTGCTGTAACATGGAACAAAATGTGTCGTTTTCAGACACAAAGCAATTAGGAAATACAGAGGAAGGATTGGCGAGTGTTCTAGCTCTCTCCAGGCTCCTGTAATTGTAGAGAAGTGCAATCACAAATGTTTTCTGACACACAAAGTGCTGCATACAAACGTCTTAATGACCACATTTAGCAACTCTCTTAGGAAACCTGTACTCAAATGACTATTCTTTCTGGAGCATTCAGAGAAAGTGAAAAAGAGATGGCATGCTTTTAGCGACGACGGTGAAAGCTGCCCACTTTTTTAGGGTGCTCACCTTTAAAGAGGATCAATTATTAACCACTTGCGCTCCTGAAGATTTTACCTCCTTCATGACCAGGCCATTTTTTTTTCGCACTGCCCTTATTTAAAAGGGTTGTAAAGGTAAAAAAAAAATATGTTTTCCTAAATAGCTTCCTTTACCTTAGTGCAGTCCTCCTTCACTTACCTCATCCTTCAATTTTGCTTTTAAATGTCCTTATTTCTTCTGAAAAATCCTCACTTCCTGTTCTTCTGTCTGTAACTCACCACCGCAATGCAAGGCTTTCTCCCTGGTGTGGAGTGTCGTGCTCGCCCTCTCCCTTGGACTAGAGGAGAGTCAGGATACCCACTAACACACAGCTCCTTTCTCTATCTGCAATGTAGAAAGCCTCCTGACTCTCCTGCAGTCCAAGGGAGGGGGCGAGCAAGACACTCCACACCAGGGAGAAAGCCTTGCATTACTGTGTGGAGTTACAGACAGAAAAACAGGAAGTGAGGATTTCTCAGAAGAAATAAGCACATTTAAAAGCAAAATCGAAGGATGAGGTAAGTGAAGAAGTTTATGGACAGGAGAAGCTGTGTGTAAATGTAGGGGTGTCTGGCTGCAGATTTAAAAAATCGGGCTTATATATTGCGCTGCTGTGAGAACAAGAGGCGGAGGCTGGTGTGCCGCTGTGCGGGCCACGTGACAAGGCCTGGCAGGCCGGATTCGGCCCGCGGGCCTTGTGTTTGCCACTCCTGCTATACATAGGCTGCCTGTATAAAACTACAGGATGGAATGGATACAAGACCAGTCACCCTGCACAATGAGTAATGCCACGTACACACGATCGGAAATTCCAATGAAAAAAGTCAGACGGAATGTTTTCATCAGATATTCCGAGCGTGCAAGTTTTTGCTTTGGAAAATCCGACGGACTTAAAAAGAGAACATGTTCTCTTTTTTCCGATGGAAATTCCATTTGTCTGTATGTAACTCTGACGGAGAAAAAAAAACACACATGCTCAGAATCAAGTCGACGCATGCTCGGAAGAATTGAACTTCATTTTTTTCAGCTCGCTGTAGTGTTGTACGTCACACCGCGTTCTTAACGGTCGGAATTTGGTGCGACAGTGTGTACGGAAGACAGCTTGAACGGAATTCAGTCGGAAAAATACATCAGAGTTTATCCAGACGGAAATTCCGATCGTGTGTACGGGGCATAAGAGCAGCAGGCAAAGATTCACATTGGATTACTACACATATCTGGAAGAAATGCACAAAGCACACCATGATTCCAATAAAAGTACATAGAACTCTTGTGTTTAGACAATATTTGCTTATCCCGAAGTTCAGCCATAAAGAGACTATGTCACATAAGTAATATTAACATTGCCCATACTTGTAAAGAGAATATTTACCTTCAGTGCTGCCTGTGACACTGAACCCCTCTTGGCTGCTAGGAAAACGACACTTCGGAAGTGTCAATGCTTTGTGTCCCCCCACAACTCTCAATTGTTCCTCTCTCTGACCTTCGCGACTACTAAGTAACATAGAGGTCATGAGGAAGAACTAGTGAAAATGGTGGGGGGACCCAGGTGATTGACACTCCCGGAAGTATTGGTTAAACAGCCGCCTTAGAAGATCCATTTCTCAGCAATGAACGGGAGTTGAGCAGCACGAGAGGCAAACTATTTATTTTTGCTGACCAGGTATGTTCTTCGCTCAGCAATGTCCATAAAGACATGGATGAGCGAGTATGGGGTGAAGGAACTTGACTGGCTCGCACAGAGTCAACTTTGGGATGAATTAGAATGGAGACTGCGAGCCAGGCTATCTCCTCCAACATCAGTGCCTGACCTCACAAATGTGCTTCAAACATTCCCAAAGACACACTCCTAAACCTTGTGGACAGCCTTCCCGGAAGAGTTGAAGCTGTTTACGCTGCAAAGGGTGGGCCAACTCAATATTGAACCCTACGGACTAATGCCTCGTACACACGATTGGTTTTCCCGGCTGTCAAAAGTCTGCTGGGAAAACCGGGAACCTGCTCGGTTGCTTTTCCCCATGTACAAACAGTCGGTTTTCCTGACAGGAAAACTGCCATGACAGCTTTGGTCGGGAAAACCAGCCATGTGTATACTCCACTGCAGTGTTTCCCATAGGACAACTGCCGAGCAAAAAAATGCTAAGAATCACAGCGATAAAAAAGAGAACAAGTTCTTATTTTTTTGCTTGCAGTTTTCCTCTCTGGAAAACTGCTATGGAGCATACACACGGTCGGTTTTCCCGACCAAAAGCAAATGTGACAGTTTTCCCGACCAAAAGTGAAAGGGGCAGTTTTTGCGTCGGGAAAACCGATCGTGTGTACGAGGCATAAGACTGGGATGCCATTAAAGTTCATGTGGGTGTAAAGCAGTGTTTCTCAACTCCAGTCCTCAAGGCCCAACACAACAGGTCAGGTTTCCAGGATTTCCATTATTTTGCACAGGTGATTTAATCAGTTTCACTGCCTTAGTAATTCCCACAGCCTTTTCATCTGAGGGAAATCCTGAAAACATGACCTGTTGGGGGGGCTTGAGGACTGGAGTTGAGAAACACTGGTGTAAAGGCAGGTGTCCCAATACTTTTGGTAATATAGTGTGAACAGGCCCTGAGCAGTCCACAGAAAACACCAATCTGCTACAGATTTACATCTTTATGGCCACGTACACACGATCGAATTTGTCCGCTGAAACTGGTCCGATGGAACGTTTCAGCAGACAAATCCAATCGTGTGTATGGGCTAGCGGACAAATTTCAAAGCATGCTTTAAAATTTGTCTGCCGGAGACATGTCCGTCGGATATATCCGCTGCTTAGTCCACTAACCAGCAGACATATCTGCCCGTACATGTGTCGAATGGATTTGACGCATGCGTGGAAGTTTTTCACTTCCTGGTTCGGTGACGTGGCGGCTTCAACGTCACCGCCACGTCATCGCGCTGTCTGTCGGTGGGGATTTTGATCCGATGGTGTGTACACGCCATCGGATGAAAATCCGGAGGAGACATGTCCGCTGGAAACGGTCCATCAGACCGTTTCAGCGGACATGTCCCTCTGTGTGTACGCGGCCTATCAGTCCACAAAAAAAAAAAAAACATGTCATCAGATTTATCAAAGAAAAACTTTTGCCAGGCCTTTTCTAGAAAACATGTTCTGACCAATCAGTTCTGTAGTCCTCTGAGCCAGAAAGATACTGCTGCGTCCTTCTGGATAATATCACTGATACATTTCAGATTTGTGTGAGCCAAGATGCTCTGGGAAGAGATGAAACATGGAAACAATCGACATGATCCCACGGGAAAGATGTCTCAGTGTTTTGTCTGTGGAAAACAAATGTTTATAGCAATCCTGCAGTAGCCTGACAAGTTGCTATATACAGGATCAGTGAATCCTACATGCTGTATGATAGATTTCTATATAGGCCACAAATCCTGATCTCCTCATAGCTAACCCTTACCTTACAATAATATGTCAAGGTTTCTCCATATATTAATAGGTTTACTGAATATAGAATTCAGTGTGAATGGAGCCAACATGGACAGTAGATTGCAGAGGTCACATCAATTTTTGTGGATACTAAATACCCCCCCAAAAAAAGGGTCAAGTTCCCTCTAAAGTTTTACCTTTCACAGGGATGGTAAATGAGTGGAAATTTCCCTGGTGATTACGACACCAACTGCAATAAAAAAAAAGCAAACAACAAAGCTTCTAACTCTTCCCAGCTAGCTTCCCAAATCAATTCTGATACTTCTCTCATATTTTTTTTTTTTTTAATAGACACGCAAACATTATATTTTTTCTGAAAGCAAAGTCCTGGGATTTTAGTGAACACAAATACAATATAATACATAATTTTTTTATCAAATATAAAAAGATAATGTTACACTGAGTAAATAGATACCTAAGGCCGCGTACACACGAGGGGATATGTCCGCTGAAAACGGTCCGATGGACCGTTTCAGCAGACATCTCCGCTCGTGTGTATGGGCTAGCGGACAGATTTCTCCACCCGACAGATTTCAAAGCATGCTTTGAAATCTATCCGGTGGGAATCTGTCCGCCCGACATGTCTGCTGGTTAGTACACTTACCAGCAGACATGTCGGCTCCCACCGCCGCCGCGCCGCTGCCGAATGGATTCGGCGCATGCGCGGAAGTGTTTTACTTCCTGGTGCGGTGACGTGGCGGCGTCAACGTCACCGCCGCGTCACCACTACGTCACCGCGCCGTCCGGCGGCGGGGAATTTGATCCGATGGTGTGTACACGCCATCGGATCAAACTCCCGATCGGACATATCCGATGGAAATGGTCCGCGGACCGTTTTCATCGGATATATCCGATCGTGTGTACGCCGCCTAACATGTCACGCTCTAAAATTGCGCACGCCCGTGGAATGGCGACAAACTACGACATTTAAAAATCTACATAGATAAGCCTTTACAGTTTACCAGTCTAGAGTTACACAGGAGGTCTGGTGTTAAGCCCTGTACACGCGACCGGGATTCGCGGCGGTATAAAGTCCGCCAGGAATACAGAGAACTTGCTCGGTAAGTTTCCCCGTGTACACACGGCTGGGTTTCCCTTCGAGAAAAATGTGGGTAGAGCTTTGGCTGGGAATCCCAGCCGTGTGTATGCTCCCTCGCATTGTTTCCCTATAGGAAAACTGGCAGGTTAAAACCGCCGGGAATCCAGTCGTGAAAATAGAGAGCAGGTTCTCTATTTTCCCGCCGGGATTCCCAGCAGTTTTCCTGTCGGGAAAACTGCGAGGAAGCATACAGACGCCGGTTTTCCCAGCCAAAATCTCTCCTGCCAGTTTTCGTGGCAGGAAAACCAGTCGTGTGTACGAAGCTTTAGAATAAATGCTCTCGTTATGATGTTTGTGGCGATACCTCACATGTGTACATATGCAGTCAAGTAACTGCCAGACCATTGTTCCTAATTTTTACTGACAGTCTACTGACCGGAATGGTACAAGCCGATTGGAGAAAAGCCAGTGTAACACCAATATTTAACCGGTTCCCGACCGGCTCACACAGATATACTGAGGCAGAGTAGCTCCCCTGGGTCGAAATCCCATATGCGTATGTCCTTCCCTTATTTTGCCACCAAAGGGTGTGTGCACGTGCACGAGGGCCAGCACGGGGATTTGCGCATGTAAACACACAAATTCCTGTGCTGTCAGGGCAGAGGAGACATGTCGTTTGTTCCTACTAAGTAGGAATAACGATATGCCTCCTCACCTAGTAAGTCACATCCCCATACAGTTAGAACACGCTAAGGGAACACACATTTAACCCCTTGATCGCCCCTTAGTGTTAACCCCTTTACTGTCAGTGACATTTACACAGTAATCAGTACATTTTTATAGCACTGATCGCTCTATAAATGTCAATGGTCCCAAAAAAATTGTCAAAAGTGGCTGATCTGTCTGCTGCAAAAACCGCAAAAAAATAATAATCGCAAATCACTGCCAATCACTTTTTTTACTAATAAAAAAAATATATACACCGCTCCTAAAACGCCCCTCCCCATTGAAATCAATGGACAGTGCCGCCGAAGCGCCAGTGCTTTTAACCCTTTTTCGGCACCTTAGCAGGGGTGAAAAGCGTCAGCCCCTCTCCTGCCGCCGATAATGGTGATCTTGTGGCGAATCTGCCGCGGAGACCACCGTTATCGTTGACAGGACCGCTCACTGAAGAGATGGATATCTCAGTTGTGACAGCTGCCACTGCCGTTACCGAGATTTCCATCTTTAAAAAAAATGACGTATATATACAGTGAGTGGTCCTTAAGTAAAAAAAAAAAAATCACAACTGCACAAAGACAAGAGCAGTGTTGACACGTTTCACGCTAAAGAGCACTTGGTCATAACTAAGTGCTCTTTAGTGTGGAACACATCAACACTGCTTTTGTCTTGGTGCAATTGTGATGTTTTTTAAGGATGGATAGGGCCAATAATGTTCTTGGATTTTCTACATATTAGTGTGCGATCATCCACTTCCTTTCCTCTAAGTTTACTTGCTATGATCCAGACCTGCACCTGTTGTGGAATCTACAGGGGGCTATATTGAAGCGACCAACCTGCAGAGGTGTATATTCCTATTTTCACCATAGATATGATTTAATGCAGTCATTTGAGGAAGCCTCTGGCACATATCCAGATAGACAAGTCCCTGCTCTGTATCATACGCACACCATGCAATACGTCCTTCCCACAATTTATATCCATCTTTGGGTAACATCAGCAATTAAGTCACTTCTGATGCCATTTAAAACAGAAAACCACCCCCACCCCCCGATGTACTTTGCTTGTTTTTGCATACTGTGTTATGATTGCACCCAGTTTTTCTTTCCCACATGCAATCTTTAGTTATATATCAGACAGGAGGCTCATATCTTATGCATTATCTCTCTTTACTAATGCTCATAGCAGAAAATACAGTAAACCATTAATGTAACTTTAAAAAAAACTCAAAGAACTACAACTCCCAGCAGTCCCTGGGCCAACCTAGCCCCTCCCAGACCGCAGCCTGTATATAAGGGACTGCCTGTGGTAGAATAGTCCTCTTTCTTTCTGCTCATGGCAGCATTTCAGATAAGTACTTTTAGGGCTCTTTCACACGTCCGTTCAGTTCGTCCGTTTTTTGGACGTCCGTTAACGGACCTCAATGCTTCCCTATGGGTTAGCGTCCGTTAGCAGATGAGCATCCGCTAACGTCCGTTAACATCCGTCTGCGGTAAGCTCCGTTTTTTTGGACGGAAGAAAACCCTATTTTTCTTCCGTCAAAAAAACGGAACGGACGAAAAACGGACGTTAGCGGATGATCCGTTTACCATCCGATCCGCTAACGTCAGTTTTTCATCAAAATATGTAAAAAAAAAAAAAAAGTTCTAAAAAAAAAAAAAAAAACGGATGAAAAAACGGATGAAAAAAACTGATGAAACACGGACGGAAAACGGAACGGAAACGGATGTAAACGGACGGAAAACGGACGAAAAACAGATGAAAAAACGGATCAACTGAAGGGGGAAAAAACTGATCTAAAAAACTGAACGGACGTATGAAAGAGCCCTTACTCTGTGCAGTTGTTTCTGAGTGACATCTGTGGGAGTAGGGGAGGGACTCCTCCTCCCTGTTGTCTCCCCAGTTCGTTTTACATGTTGATTTGATATTTATTTTATATTGACTTATTCTGTATTGATTTTATAATTTTGAAATATTTTGTGAATCGTGTACGTTTTGCTGTGGTGCGGACGCTTGTCGTCCGCGCCGGATCACTAGCTGCTGCGCGTCCCCCCCTTTATGCCTGTTCCCCCCCCCCTCCTTGTTCCCTCGGCGGGCACCGTAACTCAGGCGCCGCCATCTTCTTCCCTTCTTCCTCACAGTTCGCGCGTGGGCGGGGGGCGGAGCCTATCGGCACCTTCGGCCCCCGCCAATCAGCGCTCTGGAAGACGTAGTCTCACGAGACTTCGTCCCAGAGCGCAAGGGATCTCAGGCTTTTCCTTCCCACTGCTGCCAGTGCAGCGCGAACGGTGGGAAGGATAGGAGCCTGTGCACAGCGTGTTCTCCTCAGGTTTTTTGTAGATACCTTAGCTAATACCTAGATATACAATAACCGTGGGGGGACGCACATAGATTTTAGGTATTGTCTCAAACAGCCTTTAGTCCTTAGTTCCCTCTGGCAAGCGGAATTTATTCCGGCTGGGGGGTTTTTGAGCTATCAAATTCAACTTTTTTACTGCTGTTCTATCCCCATAGCCATGTCTGATGAACCCACAGCTACCCCCCCCCCCCCAGAGGGGAGGGTTTTTCCCTAGATTTGGCTCAGTTTATGATGGCTAATCAGATCCAGGACCTGATCAACAAGTCAGTGCAGACGGCTCTGGCCTCGGCCATCCCGCCTACAGGATCACACTTTGCAATGCCTAGCCTGTCTGCCCCGCCACTCCAGAGTGGCGAACCGCCAAACAAAAAGGGGAAGGTTTCACATAAACAGAAACATTCATTGGCGGCACCCGACTCCCCGACAGGGGAAGTATACAATATGTTGCAGGCAGTTCCTTCCTCGGTCTGCCAACCCCAGCACCCAACAGACTCCGATCGACCCCTGGGCCTCAGGGAGTTAGAGGGTAAGAGGCACAAGTCCTCTAGAAGGACTAAACCTGACTCCTACATTGATTCCTCTGACGAGGACTCACCGGGTATTTTGGAGGATAATGAGTCTGACGGCTATGAGTCCGATGCTAGTACTAAGGATGCTGGGGATACGGCGTTTGACTCCAACGCCACCCCTGCTACGCAGGGTGAAGAGGTCCTAGACGCCCTAGGGGAACCTTTTTTCCACCCCGACGCCATCTCCCACCCGAGATCAGGCGAATGGTCCCCTCTTCCTCATGTCTCCCAATACGTGGAGCTCTGGGCCAGAAAATCTTTGGACAGATCTGCCCGCAATAAGTTACGAGCCGAATGCCCTAGACCCTTCATCCCCAATAAGGTGGTGGCTACACCAGAGGTGGACCCCATTCTGGCCAAATACCTGGCAAAGTCGAGCAAACTCCCCAAAAAAGGGATTGAACGTTCCTTCAGGTCAATCCAGGAACGCATTTTAGATTTGATAGGCCCTCTAACAAAAATCCTCAACTTGTCCGAGCAGTCGGCTGCGTCAGGCCAGCCGGTGGACTTAGTCCAATTACGCGGGTGGGCCCAGAGGGCTATTTGCCTAGCAGGCACCGCCAACACCACCTGCTCGGTGGAGAGATGCCGCTCCATCCTAATGCGACTAGACCCCCAACTCTCCCACCTGGCCGAAACCGAACCCGGTCCTGCGGTGGTTGGCATGTTATTTGGGGACAACCTCATGAAGGACATCAACAGATTTGTAGGCCTATTCACAGGACTTGACAAGGCCCAGACCTCACTGAAAAGGTCAGGTGCGAATAGGGTTTTTTCCAGGGCCGGCAGAGGTAGAGGCCGATCTGCCGGCCGCGTGTCCTCCTATAGGCCACAGGGTAGATCAACCCTCCAATACCAATATCAACAGGCTCCTCCTTCCTATTCCGGCCCAGTGGCGCAACCAGCACCGTTCTTTCCACCCCGAGGCAGACCCTGGCGCGGACGCGGCTACCCCCGTTCCCGTCCTCCTACCGGTAAGTATGCCTTGCATTCCGCATTCACACATTCCAGTGGGGGGACGCCTGATGTATTTTATCCACGCCTGGTCTGCGATTACGGCAGACCCATGGATACTACAGACGGTCGCGGGCTTTCAAATAGAACTCCTGTCACCACCGGTCTTAGACATTATTCCTCCTCCTATCAGATTAGCATACCAAAACGTTGTTCTCATAGACAACGAAATAACGGAACTCAGATCCAAACATGCGATTTCGGAAGCCGAAAGCTCGTCCCCGGGGTTCACGAGCAACCTCTTCCTTGTGAAGAAGAAAGGGGGCGGTTACCGTCCCGTGATAAACCTCAGAGACCTAAATCAACACGTCTGCTACAGACATTTCAAGATGGAAGGTATTCACTTCCTCCGAGACCTCTTGCTACCGGGAGACTGGTTGGTGAAGGTGGACCTGAAGGACGCCTATCTCACCGTCCCAATCCACCCGGAGTCGCAACACCTGCTGCGTTTTCTATGGAAGGGTCGAATGTGGCAATTTACTTGCCTCCCATTCGGCCTGTCGTCAGCACCATGGTGTTTCACCAAACTGATGAAACCGGTGGTGGCATCATTAAGGAGCAGAGGGGTACGTCTGATCATTTACCTAGACGACCTCCTCATCATGGCCCGCTCCAAGAGCCTAGCCTCCCTTCACATGTCATGGACGGTCTCGCTATTACAGAACCTAGGGTTCTTAGTCAACCGAGAGAAGTCAGTTCTGGTCCCGGCCCAAGAGATGGAGTTCTTGGGCTTCTTGGTAGACACCAATCAAGCTGCCCTCCGCCTCCCAAGGACCAAATTGGCCCTAATACGCAAGGAAATCAGGGCGGTTCTTCGCAAGGGTTCCTTGTCCTTAAGGGTTCTGGCCCACTTGGTGGGGCTTCTAGCGGCCTCCATCCAGGCTATCTTCCCGGTCCCTCTTCACTACAGGGCCCTTCAGAGGCTCAAGATCATGCACCTATGTCAGGGCCTCAGGTACGCGGACGAGATCCCGCTTTGTCCGGAGGCGGTGGAGGAGCTACATTGGTGGCTTTGACACGCCGTCGAATGGAACGGCAAGACCATTTTCAACTCCGGTCCCGACATCATCATAGAGTCGGACGCGAGTCGCCACGGCTGGGGCGCTCGCTGCGGGGAGGCTTCCACAGGAGGGACATGGTCCACTTCCGAAGCAGAGTTACACATCAATGCTTTGGAACTTCTGGCTGCATACTTTGCCGTCAAGAGCTTCATACCACACGCATCCAATTGTTGTGTGTTGTTCCGCATGGACAATGTGGCAGCGGTTCAGTACGTCAACCGCTTGGGAGGCACCAGATCCAGGATCCTAGCAGACCTTGCGAAGGAGTTCTGGCACTTTTGCCTAGCACGCAACATTGTCCCTATCGCGGAGTATATTCCGGGGGTCTCCAACACGGTGGCCGACTGGAATTCACGCCATCTTGCCGATTCCAGCGACTGGATCGTTCAATTAGGACGGCTTTGGGGCCCGTTATGCGTGGATCTCTTTGCTTCTCGTCTCAACCACCAGTTACCTTGTTTCTTCAGCTGGAGGCCGGACCCGGAGGCATCCGCGGTAGATGCTTTCCGTCACATTTGGCCGAGAGGAACGCACTACACGTTTCCCCCCTTCCAGATGATTTCCAGAGTTCTCCTCCATGTGGCAAATCAACGGGCGACGGTTGTGCTGGTCACACCCTGGTGGCCGACACAACCTTGGTTCCCTCTCCTCCTGGGGATGGCCGTGGACTACCCCAGGCTGATTCCCCATTTCCCACACCTGCTGACCAACCCGACCAGAGGTCTTCATCCTCTAGTCATGGAGGGCAACCTCCATCTCCTAGCATGGTTGATTTCGGGGTCCCGGACGCGGATAGCGACCTTTCAAGATCAGCTAGGGATCTCCTTGCCGTGGCCTGGGCCCCCGGGACTAGATCGGCCTACCGATATGCCTGGTGCCTCTGGGTTCATTGGTGTGATCAACGACAGGTTGATCCCATACACGCCCCTGTGTCAGTAGTGGTGAACTATTTGGCAGATTCTTTCGAATCTGGCAAATCTTATAGTTCCATCAACATTTACTGTTCGGCTATCTCGGCGTACCATTGCCCAGTAGACTCCATACCTGTGGGAAAACACCCACTGATATGTAGGCTTCTACGGGGTATTAGATTCAAACGTCCCCCTAGGCCTAGATATCAGGCAACCTGGGATGTCTCCAGGTTGCTCGACATGTTTGCCTCGTGGGAGGACAATGACGCCCTGCCCCTAAAACTGTTGTCTTATAAATTGACCGCTCTACTTTGTCTAGTTTCGGTCAAACGCGTCTCGGACGTGAGAGCGTTGGACATTTCTAGACGACAAATCTCACCTCAAGGGGTCAACTTTTCGGTGGTCCGTAGGACCAAAACGGGTATTCACTCGGTTTTTTATCCGTTCTTTCCCGCACATCCCCGGCTTTGCGTTGTACGCTGCCTGCAGGCATACGAAGCGCAGACGATTGCCCTCCGTTCTCCGAATTTTTCCCAACTTCTTGTCTCGTATGTCAAACCTCATCATCCAGTCTCTTCCGCCACACTAGCGCGATGGGTGCGTTCCGCCATGGAGATGGCGGGCATAGACACCTCCCTGTTCGGGGCTCATTCTTCAAAGGGCGCTATGGCTACAAAAATCGTCTCCTCTGGAGGCTCCCTTTCTGACTTGCTTCTGGCGGCTGATTGGTCTCCTGAGACCACCTTTCGCCATTTTTATTTCAGACGGGAAGACCACGTATCCATGTCAGTTTTGTGATTTTAATCTGCAATGTGTATAACGTTAGCACTGCTTTTGTTAGCTTTGAACTTGCATAAGATATGAGCCTCCTGTCTGATATATAAATTGAGATTTTCCTAGCTTGTGACGGAAAATATTAGTTATATGAAGACAGGAGGCGAGTATCTTCCCTCCCTTCCCAACCCTGTTACGATTCTTGTTTTCTTTCAGGATATTGAACGCTACGATCATGGTCCTGAAGGCGGCTGATCGGTCGGCTGCGGATGTTTGGGGTTCCTACAGTCCCCGTTGGGATGAAGTTGCTCCGTGTTTGGCCATGTTCCTTTTCGTTCTCTCCAGATTCGGATGTCGTGTACCGGCCGAGGAGTTCCCGGCAACAGCGGAGATGTCTGGGTTGAGTTCCTGTTTATACCGCTTCGCATGAAGAAAGAGGACTATTCTACCACAGGCAGTCCCTTCTATACAGGCTGCGGTCTGGGAGGGGCTAGGTTGGCCCAGGGATTGCTGGGAGTTGTAGTTCTTTGAGGTTTTTTTTAGGTTACATTAATGGTTTACTGTATTTTCTGCTATGAGCATTAGTAAAGAGAGATAATGCATAAGATACTCGCCTCCTGTCTTCATATAACTAATATTTTTCGTCACAAGCTAGGAAAATCTCAATTTTGTACCTTTAAAAATGACTTTGTGCAGGGCAAAAAAGGAGCCCCCAGACTTTGTGACTCCCTCCGACTGCCCTTTCTGTTCTTGCTTGCACTTCTGTTATATTGTACTAACTACTCTATGTGGCACAGCGGCTGCGACCGCGACTCTACTGTTAAATCTACTGTTAAATCTACTGTGTTTGTTGCACTGTATTGCTTGTACTGCTAACATTCCTGTCAATAAAATTATTGGAACAAAAAAAAAAACAGCAAACCACCAGAAAGCAAAAAAATTTCCAAGCCTGGAGGATCATCTGTTTTGTACTTTGCTGAGAAGCTACACTGAGATGGTTTTTGGCACCGACTATTTCATATCTCAGCTATTTATTTAGTTCAGTGTCTTCGGACTATTTAAGTGGAGTAAAACCATCAGACTTAACAGCAGTCCCCAAGAGAAGTTATAAATCACTAACTAAATGCTGGAGAATCTGACAGTACCCTAATCTATGAGCACCGATTATATAAATAAAGTTATAATTAGCAAACTGAATTACCGAAACATATAGTCTGAAAGTGGAACTGAAATATTACTTTTAAAATAAATACTATAAAACATTTGCAGAGATTAACCACAGACTAAACGCACCATCTCACAGCATAGCTACTTTCAAACTTCTCCGACCATAAAGTCCATCTGAATTCACAATGTTTTGACATGTAAAGATGGTGAATGGCTTTATATAAACATTCTTTCCAAAACTGACTTTAGAATGGCCATAACACAACATAAAATTAGGTTTTCATTGCAGAAATGAATGCAGTGCTGCAGGACTGGGTATATGAATGTGCATCCAGTGCACTAGACAGGAAGTGCTCATGAGGTAAGATGAAGGAAGGAATGAATGAAGGTAGTGAGATAACATCATTTAGACCCCTTTGAAACTGGGGTGGTTTTCAGGCGATTGAGCGCTAGAAATAGCCTCTGCAAAGTACCTGAACTGCCTCCCATTCACTGCAGTGTGCGCTTCTGTGACGTTATGAAAAGTCCCGCAAGCAGCATCTTTGGGGCGGGTTGGGAGCGATGTATTTAGTGCTCCCAAAATGCCCTGCCCATTGCAATGAATGGGGAGCACTTTTAGAGCACCGTAAAAGTGATGCAAAACGGGAGTTCTTAACCCTTTTTATTGGGTAAAAAGTGTCCCACTAGCGGCCTAAAAAGCGGTGGAATAGCATTGCTTAAACAGCGTTGTTAAAGCGAGCGGCGCCTTGGCGCTAACAGCAGTCGCTTTCAGTGTGAAGCAGTGGAGCAGCCTTACACAACAATAACCATTGGTTATCAACTGAGGTAAAAAAAAAAAAAAGGCAGGAAATGCCTTCTGAAGTCTGCATTACATATGCTTGACCCTGCACGCTGCGTTACTTAACCACTTGCGCACTAGGCAATTTTCAGGTTTCAGCGCTGTCGTTCATTAAATGACAATTGCGCAATCATGCTATACTGTACCCATATGACATTTTTATAATTTTTTTCACACAAATATGAGCTTTCTTTTGGTGGTATTTAATCTCTACTGAAGTTTTTATTTTTTTCTAAACAAAATACTGAAAATTTTGAAAAAAACAAACAGTTTTCATAATCTGTTATAAAATTTTGCAAACTGCAATTTTTTTTCCTTCATTCGATAGGTGGCACTTATGGGCACTAATAGGTGACACTGATAGGCAGCACTGATGGGCATATTGATAGGTGGCACTGTTGGGCATTGATGGGTGGCACTGCTTATCAGCAGTGGGTGTAGAGTGTTAGGGACCAATGTCCCTTCTACACAAGTCCGTAATCAGCTTTTTTTTTCCTCACGCTCTCAGCGGCTTCTGTTTACATCAAGTGATCAGCTGTGATTGGCTGACAGCTGATCACGTGGTAAGGGGTTGGGATCAGCCCCTCACTCCGATCTGTGATCAGCCAAGTCTCATGAACTTGCTGATCAAAGAGCGTGCCGCCCGAGCTCCGCAGGGGGCACGTGCACAGGAGGAAGTACATGGACACCCTCCCAGCAATTTAGGCCGGCGGTGTAGCCGTCTTTCGGCAATAGCACAGACGGGAAGAGGTTAAAGTAGAACTATAGGCAAAACCTATGCCCTGTACACACGATCGGACCTTTGTCTGACCAAATTCACATCGGAATTCCATCGGAGGAAAAGAGAACATGTTCTCTATGTAATCTCCGATGGAATTCATCAGAATTTCCGATGGAATTTCTCCGATGGGGCATATACACGGTCGGAATTTCCGATGAAAAAAGTCTGACTGACTTTTCCATCGGAAATTCCAACTGTGTGTACGAGTCATTACGGAAGGTTATAGCCCCTGTCAGATTTTATTTCACCATCTGTGTCCCATTGTCGAGATTTCTCTGCAAATTAAGGGAACACCTTGGGGACCCCCAGGTCACCAGAACTCGTCTCCCCATTGGAAGATTCCCCCGTTACTTTTCTGGGGGGGGGGGGGGGACAACCCAACATTTTTAACTTTCTTTTACTTTCAATAATCACGGTAAACTGGACAAAATTAAGAGCATGAATCTCCTTAATGGGGGCACAGACAACAACAAAAACTGATAAGCGTTCAAATCCCTCTCCATTTTTTTCCAAAAAACTAAGTTTTGCCTTTAGTTATACTTTAAGTCGGCCATACAAAGGTCAAAATTTGGCCAGTTCAGCGGGAACCAGCCAAATTTTGATGCATGTATGGGCAAGACTGGTTGTACACAAGTCGAACTATCGGTTGACTTGAGTACAACTAGCCAGTTTGAAAGTTTTCTCTCGATCACGGTTGCCGACAGTGCCGATGAGTGTATTTTGACGGCAGGAAAATATCATTTACACTTAACACCTGCACTCTGCATTACTTACACCAGTGCTCTGTGTTACTAACCCATGCACTCTGTGTTACTTACTCCTGACCCCTGAACTCTGCATTGCATTATCCCAAACCTTGCACTCTGCGCTACATATTACCATACCTTCCAACTTTTTGAGGTGGAAATGAGGGACACACATTAGCAAAGGTATGTAGGCATAGGACAAACCCCCTGCCAGGCCCCCTTAAAGAAGAATTACGCTAAAAATGATTAGTTAAACCCACAAGTGCTCTTTTTTTGTATCACTACTATTCCCTTATACTGGCTTTTAAAATTTACAAATGCAGCAATTTAGAATTTGGAAGAAAGGTTTAGCACTGGGAAATACTTTTTGAACAGTGGCGGCTCGTCTATTAGAGGGGCACTGGCACTGCCCCCCCCCCATCCATGCATCTGGACCTCTGATCTACATATAGGGGGCCAATATATATATTCCAATGTTTTTTTTTTTTAAAGCATGTGATTGGAGGCAGAGGCTCGAAAAGGCTTAAAAAAAAGGGATGGGCTTGGGGCGCAGAGCACTGTGCCCCAATCCCACCCAGTTGTGTGATGATAGTGAATTAATATTTGCTATTTTCACACTAAATCTCCTCCCCGCCAATCAGGAATCAGGTCGTGAGACCCGTTTCCCGATTGGCCAAAATGTCAGGTGATCCTATTCGACACCTAGTGCCTAGGAGGAGAGAGGAGACGCACGGCGGCTTGCACGGCGGAAGCTGCCACGCTGGAGGAGAAGACACCGGAGCCGTTGCCCGCAGCCCGCCACCTAGATGGGGTTTACAGTGCTTGAGGACACTGAAACCGGAACCGCAGCCTTAAACCTAGATGGGGTACACCGTGCTTAAGGACACCGGAACCGGAGCCGCAGCCTGACACCTAGATGGGGTTCACCGTGCTTGAGGACACTGGAACCGGAACCACAGCCCGCCACCTTGATGGGGTCTGCCGCGCTGGAGGAGGAGGACACTGGAGCAGCTGCCCACAGCCCACCATCAAGATGGGGTAAGTGCTGGAACGACCAGCAGACAGCGGGTGGGGGTGGAATGGATTAGAGCTGCCAGCCGCCCGGGGGTGGGGTGGTTGTTTGCCTCCCTCCAAAAAAAAACACCAGCCGCCACTGTTTTTGAAAGATAAAAAGGGTAAAAAGTACCCCTGAACTCTGCATTACGTACAACTGCACCCTGAGTGCATAAAACTTTTCTTACGTATTAATGAATCCTTGCTATGTCATCCCATAAAAAAAAAAAAAAAAAGTATATGCTTTGATCTCTTCCATGTTGTTCAGTTAGATCTCCACCTCCACAGGGTAGCCTAGAGCTTACAGCCGGCCTTATAACAGTACTGTGTCCAATCACCAAACAGCAGAGCTGTCACATGCACTTAGTAATGGGAGTGAGTTACATGGTAATTGATACCCAGAAGTACTTGCAAAAGCAAAGTACGGGTTTGTTTAAACTGTGAAGTAACAATACACCTCAGGAATGATCGTAATAAAACTGCTATGTGTACTTACCCTTTGTGTTTAAAGATCTTGATGATAACGGGATGATTGGTTAACTATATAAAGAAATCACTGACCAACTTCTAGTGCAGTCATTTGCTGTCACTGCTTTATTGTTCCTGCCATAAACATTGTACTCGTTATCATGTGTTCTGATCACATGCTCTGCAGAACTGCAAGAGCCAGTAGCAGAAAAGGGTTCTTTTATAAGCTAAAGCAATACAAATTCAATTTATTCTGTTACAACATTCCAGACAACATAGAGATGAACTCTTGAAGCATGTCAAAATTAAATATATCACCGACAACAGTTCTGCAATGAAAAGTGTCTGAAAGGCAAAGCTACACTATATTACCAAAAGTATTGGGACGCCTGCCTTTACACGCATTTAACCACCTTCCGCCCAAGGATGGACTTTCAGTGGGGATGTTTGATGCTTGCAGCTACAGGCATATTAACCACTTAACCCCCGGACCATATTGCTGCCCAATGACCAGAGCACTTTTTGTGATTCGGCACTGCATTGCTTTAACTGACAATTGCGCGGTCGTGCGACGTGGCTCCCAAACAAAATTGGCGTCCTTTTTTTCCCACAAATAGAGCTTTCTTTTGGTGGTATTTGATCATCTCTGCGGTTTTAGTTTTTTGCGCTATAAACAAAAATAGAGCGACAATTTTGAAAAAATTGCAATATTTTTTACATTTTGCTATAATAAATACCCCCCCAAAAATATATATAAAAAAAAAAATTTCCTCAGTTTAGGCCGATACGTATTCTTCTACCTATTTTTCATTAAAAAAAAATCGCAATTAGCGTTTATTGATTAGTTTGCGCAAAAGTTATAGCATTTACAAAATAGGGGGTCGTTTTATGGCATTTTTATTAATATTTTTTTTTTTTTACTAGTAATGGCGGCGATCAGCGTTTTTTTGCGGTACTGCGATATTATGGCGGACACTTCGGACACTTTTGACACATTTTTGGGACCATTGGCATTTTTATAGCGATCTTATAGTGCTATAAAAATGCATTGAATTACTATAAAAATGCCATTGGCAGTGAAGGGGTTAACACTAGGGGGCGGGGAAGGGGTTAAGTGTGTTCCTGGGTGTGTTCTAACTGTATAGGGGGGTGGCCTCACTAGGGGAAATCACTGATCTTCTGTTCATACATTGTATGAACAGAAGATCAGCGTTTCCCCGCTGACAGGACCGCACGCCCCCTAGTGGCCTTTAAAGAGCCGATGTAGAGCTACGGGCTCTCGCCCAGGCGTGCCGACCTGCCGCAGTAAAATGACGGCGGCTGGTCGGCAAAAAGTTAAGATATCACCATTTTCTGCCGGCGATTCTGCGCGCTATAAGACCGATCATAGTGGCAGTTCCACCGCTTGATCATTCTTATAGGTGACGGGAGGGGACGTCCTCCCGCCACCATCCGGTGCTTCTAGGGGCTCTCCCGTGCCACCAGGAACCCAGAGAAACGATCCGCCGGCGTCGGAGGGAATGCATAGAGATGACTGGGGACCAGATGGTCCCCAGTCATCTCTATGGCCGTCGGAGACCCGGGCGCGATTTTATGACGTCACGACCTGGTACCCGGAAATAAACAAAGCCGAAATCGCGCCTGTCGGCATGAGATCGTGATTTTTTTCCCGATCTCATGCTTTCCAACCTAAAAGGAGAGTTGTGGGGTCTTATTGACCACGCATCTCTCCATAAAGAGTACCTGTCACGATATATTCCTTTTACAAGGGATGTTTACATTCCTTGTAATAGGAATAAAAGTACATAAAAAAATTAAAAAAAATGTAAAGATTTGCCTTTTGTAAATAACCCCCATAGGATGACATTGAGCTGCTTCTACAGGCAAAACACAAAACTCCTATGGAAACATTTTGCATGGACCCTAAAACAGCTCAGTAAACCTAATATAATTGTCAATTTCAGTGTCCATCTATAAGGCTCTGAAAATACATTTTAGATATTCTATAATAATACAAAAATAATTATTTTAATGAAGCATATATCAATCTTTACTCCCATTGCCATATATAAGAAATGCGGCGTGCTAGTCTGTGTTTTGCCCGTTTTCTTTTTTTAATGTTGTTAAGGCAATATTTATCTGCACCTGTGTGTTATCTTTTTTCTGTGTCTGTTTTTGTTGTTCCCGAGTTATGTGTCTAGGGTTTGCAGTGACCATTTGGCGGCTTCCTGCTTTCATAGCACCGTTTTTCCTTTTCTAATTACCACCCATAATCCCACCCATAGACTATAAGAAGTCTAGCTCTATGGAAAGGTCGTCATTGGCCGAATAAGGAACCAATTAGCAGTTCTGAAACGTGTCCCTTTCTGATGACACACTTCCTGTTTATTGTTCCATGCTAGGTTTCGTCCCACTTCCACTGATGTCATTTCCGGGCTCCATACTCCACACTGACCCAGACATCGTTATTTTGTTATTGTGTTTCCAGAGACTGCAGCGTCCACCAGCTGTTGTTTTCTGGATCCTATTGGAAATATTACATACTGGGACCTTCCTTCTATCAGAACATCACCTGGATACACTTACTACATGCTCCTTTTCATCCTCTATCTTGTAAGTGTTTTTTAATCCTCTTGGGGATATTAAAAAGTTTTTATTTCTGCACTTAGAGGCGCCTTTGTTTGTTTTTCTGTTTCTCATTAGAGATCGCTTGTCTCTCTGATTGCGGCCTGAAGTGTAAGTAGATGTCTATGCTTTCCAAAACAGACTTTAATTGCTAGGTCCTGATATCCGAAGCGCCCTTTATATATACTTTGTTTCTAAAAACAACTATTGGTTATCGCAGAAAAGGATCTAGTTGGTGCCTTTTGGGAATCCCGTGTGTTCTTACTGCTTATTGTCAGGTCATAACCTGACCCAAAATAATTCCAGTTTTGGTGGCTGAAAAGATTTTTTTTTTTTCAAAATGGGTGAAAGTGATCCGAAGATCTGGATGTAGCTTTAAAATGTTACTAAATCCCAGTACCCTGCATTCACTATATCTGGCCTCACATAGTATAAAGAAAATGGAAATGTAATTATTTTAGTAAATATAAACTGCTAAATACCTTTTCTCATCAGCAGTATATAGCAGTCTTGTGACTTCTATCAGTGTCCAGGCGAGCACTGGTTAAAGCTTGTAAGATGTGTTTTCATTCTCCTCTGATTGTCCTATAAGTATGCAGGCAGGACCCCTGACTCTCTGTATGGACAGTACTGATTGGCCTGTACTGATTACATGCATCCTCCCAAGAAAAAGGAAAAAGCTCTTTAGCAATACACACCAAACTGAGCATGTGCAGAGTGCCCCCAATGCTCTATTCTATCAGGAGATGTATCATGGACAGTAAAAGAAGGGGAAGATCAGAGAAGACAAAATCAAACAGCCTTTTTACACTATATGGGGGATTAACCCCTTAGGTTCCACAGTGATTATAACAAGCATGCTATACTGCATAAACAGATTGATTTTACTGTTGTGGGTTTAGTAACACTTCAACTAAAGGTTTTACTTCAGTCTGAATCTTTTGTTCTGGCTGTCCAAATCTCTGAATGAATGTGTATGCAGTTTTACTAATGCAGCATCACAACATCTGGAGAGACTTGGGTTCACAATGTGCAATTCAGCAACTAAAACAGAGAAGTGGTTTAATCCACATCTCCATCTGGAGGAAACGTACACTTTTTCTCATTTCTCCCCACGCTTTAAGGATCACTAAAGAATTTAATTTTTTTTGCTAAATAGCTTCCTTTACCTTACTGCAGTCCTGGTTTCATGTCCTCATTGTTCGTTTTTTTTGCTTTGAAGTTGCTGTAATTTTGCTCTGATCTCCACACTTCCTGCTTGTCTGGCTCCTTATGAAAAATCTCATGGCAGCTTTTCACTGTGGTCCAAGCTGTCATTACTGTGTGTCTAAAACTCCTCAGAACCAATCAGATTATTTAAAAAACAAAACACTGCCCTGGATTTGTTTGTTTTTGTTCTGTGTGTCTCTTTACATCACAGAAACATGAAACCAGTTTAAAAGTGAAACTAACCTGCAGGCACATTATATGATTGATTTTTTATCTATTTTTAATCATTTTTAAAAGGAATCAGTTAACTTTTATGTCTCTATACCCTGTAAACAGTCATTTCAGCAAAAAATGTTTTTTGCTTTAGTGACCCTTTAACTATAGGTGTGTCACTGGGTTCCTAAAGTGAACTTGTGCTTTGATAATACATTAACCATAATGTGAATTTACTAACCTTCCACAAGCTTTACTGCCACTAGATTTAAAATTCCTGTGTTATTCTACGCAGGCCTTAGCAATCTCCTTTCTATGGCAGCAATTTGTGCATGGGCATAGTGACTGGTTGTTTAAATATTAGCATTGCATATGGGGTGGCAAGGGGAGCATTAAATGTTCCTTCCAAACAGCGTGGATGTATGAATATTATATTGTCTGCTACTGTATTCTGACACCTGGCACCTGTGGCTGTTAGAATTACCAGTGACTGCAGCTCATTGGATGTAGTCATCATTTGGCCGACTTTTTTCCATCCATGCCTGGTAGAGGCTGAGCTGATGAGATGGCCCTCCCTAACACCTCCTGTCCTCTCCCCTTCAAATGATAATCAGGATGCAGGGCCAGGTAAAGCCCCATACACACGATCGGAATTTCCAATGGAAAAAGTCCGACTGACTTTTTCCATCAGAAATTACGACCGTGTGTATGCCCCATCGGAGTAATTCCATCAGAAATTCCCATGAATTCCATCTGGAGTATTTCCGGTGTTTACATAGAGAACATGTTCTCTTTTCCTGCTGGAATTCCGTTGAAATTCTGGTGTGAATTTGGTCGGACAAATGTCTGATCGTGTGTACAGGGCATAACAAGTTAAGTAACAGAGGATTCAAGATCAATAGATGTCAGAAGGCAAACTGGATAGAAGAAAAAAGCAAGCAGGGTCTGGTTATGGGTCACAGGAGCCGACAACTACTCAGCAATAATGTTGAGCTTTGCAGTGCTGTACATAGGCCACTGGGCACCAAAAGTCAATTCCAACATTCACGCTAATGCGCATGTGCCTAAGCGCAGATGTGCGTGCGGCTCTGATCTTGTGCACAGGTCTGCAGACCATTCCATGCACATATTTAGGGCAGGAACGCATATCCGGTATTACTGACGCAGCTCCTTCAATTTTCTTTATCAAAGTTTGTTGAACCTGGTGGTTGCAGCAGGGCCAACCACAATTTGTATTGTGTCCGATTTACAATAATTGCCCGAAATTTGAGCAATCATGTATAGTCCGATTAAGCATAAGCCTGGTACCAGGGCTGCCATCAGAGGGTACAGCCTATACCAGGGATATGCAATTAGCGGACCTCCAGCTGTTGCAAAACTACAAGTGCCATCATGCCTCTGCCTCTGGGTGTCATGGTTGTGGCTGTCAGAGTCTTGCATTGCCTCATGGGACTTGTAGTTCTGCTCCCGAGTCCTGCTGCTGCATCCACTGACACAGACAGCGGGACTCTGCCCCGCCCCTGCGCTTTACTGGATTTGATTGACAGCACTAAGAGCCAATGGCTCCTGCTGCTATCAATCTATCCAATAAGGTGAGAGACAGCAGCTGGAGCTGCTGCGCTTAGCCACATTGCTGGATATCGGATCATATAAGAAAAAGGGGGGGGGGGTGTCTGGGTTTGAGCTGCTGCACAGAATGTTTTTCACCTTAATGCATTAAGGTGAAAAACATTGAGGCTTTACAATCACTTTAAGGCTTGTAGCCAAGGCATTAAAATTCATATTGTACGTGTTTCTTGGGCACTGCCATTGACTTCTATGGGTCTCCCAATCCATTAAAAAACAGAAAAAAATAAATGATCTTTCCTATTTTTCTAAACACAATGCACTGCAGAAACTGGAGCAGTAATGACAACCAATTACCTTCAACCTTTCATTTTTGAAGCTTAACTGAACAAGCTGAAGATAGAAGCGTATTGGTTGCCATGCAACGATATCCTAGATACTGTCTGCTCCAGATTTGATAAATTACCCCACGGTCTTCATTATGGTGAACCACGACGTGTGCTTTAGGCCGCATTCACAGATGGTGCTTCCAGAAGGCACGCAGAAAAATGTGCTGAAAACATAAATTAGTTGTTAATGGCACCTTAAAGCGGAACCCCCCCCCCCCCCTCCGGTGTCACATTTGGCACCTTTCAGAGGGAGGGGGTGTAGATACTTCTCCAAGACAGGTATTTGCACCCACTTCCAGGCATAGACTCCTGTGGGAGTCACTTCCCGAGCTGGCCTGGGGCCCCAGCAGGGTGGGCCCTTGCCATGCCACTGCTTCTTATAAATGATGCAGCCTGTAGCGTGGCCGAGCTCTACTTCCTTCCTCCTGAAGTCCGGCCGGCCGGGTACCGTAACCGCGTGGTTCAGAAAATGCAGCTTCCTGTTCCTGGCCAGACAGACAGGAAGTGCACACTTCCTGTCAGTCTGGTTGGGAACAGCAAACTGAATCTCCTGCCGCGTGGACGCCAACATATGCCGTTGTGTGGAATTCAGTCTTGTGAGGCTGGTAGAGGCTCTACGGAGGATAGAGGTTGAAGTTATCGTTGTAGAGTGTCTTGTGCCAGGGGATATGGGTATCCTGGATGGTATGGAGAGGAGTGCTGCCCATATACATTCATACTTCCTCCTCCACTAAAGTGCTGCCGAGTAGAGGAGAGAAGCCAACTAAGGCTGAACTCCGGTAGGACTTTGTTATACACAGCTGGCTGTCTATGTGCAATCACTGCATGAGAAGCCGAAACACATTGTAGTAATGAGAAGACCCCAACCCCACCCCATCCACCCATCACCCTCACCTCATCATGACACACAGAGGGGACACCGACCACACTCCGGTAAATGGATCTACAAACGTCACTTTACTAGAAAGTAATACAAAGTATGATAGTATCCTATGATCACTGGGGGAGGGGATATATTTCTATATATACACACTGCACATTGCAATATATTACACTATGTTGTATACAGGCTTGTAAGATATCCTTAGTGTATCTCAACTTGAAAACAAATGCAGTAATGTAGTAGTTTTCGGCAGCATCCCCCCCCCCCCCCCTGTATTTCAACTTAAAAATGTCTCCCATTTTTTTGCTTTGAGCCTCCAAATTCCTTTAAACGGCCCTGGCCATGCTCCACACTCGAAAAGGTTCTGGAGCTTCTTTGGCGTGTTTGTCGCTTATAGGGAAACCCATTCATGTGAAAAGGGGCTGTCCTATTCGTGGTGTGTGGAAAAGCGCAAAAAAGGCGTGCAAAAAAGCAAGCAGGAATGTGCGTTCCCACTACGCACAGTGTGAATAGGGCCTTAGAGCTATAAAACACAACAGTGTAAATGTTGCTGGATGCGGTCTTTTGTTGCTGGGGTGGGGCCCACCCGTTGAGGGAGTCTACTGTTGCATGAAGGATCTATTGTTTCTGGGGTGGGGTCTATTGTTGCTGGGGCGAGGCCCACTGTTGCTGAGGGAGTATACTGTTGTGTAAAAGATCTATTGTAGCTGGGGTGGGGTCTATTGTTACTCAGGGATCTACTGTTGCTGGCTCCAGGGAATCTATTTTACAGCTATTCTTATTATTAGACAAGAACAAATTCCATTCACATTATTGAGCAGCACAATATGATACTTGGGGCAGTATCGGGGGTGGAACCAAGAGACGGTGCTCAGAGGCTCATAGGGTGTGTAGACAAGGGGAGGAGTTCCTGCACCTAATCTATAAAGCCCTGCCACGGACACAACATAATGAATTACCATAGACTGTAATGACACCCCCACAGGATCACAGAGATCCATTCATCACCACCCATCAGAGAGCTGCCTAAGGTTGGACACCTATACAGAGAACAAAGGACAGGCAGTGTGCTGGGAGGACAGGGCTACTGATGTACTATGTATGGACCTCAGAGGTGATCATCCCCCATCACTGTGTATACTGATGTACTATGTATGGACCTCAGAGGTGATCATCCCCCATTACTGTGTATACTGATGTACTATGTATGGACCTCAGAGGTGATCATCCCCCATCACTGTGTATACTGATGTACTATGTATGGACCTCAGAGGGGATCATCCCCCATCACTGTGTATACTGATGTACTATGTATGGACCTCAGAGGTGATCATCCCCCATTACTGTGTATACTGATGTACTATGTATGGACCTCAGAGGGGATCATCCCCCATCACTGTGTATACTGATGTACTATGTATGGACCTCAGAGGTGATCATCACCTCCCATCACTGTGTATACTGATGTACTATGTATGGACCTCAGAGGTGATCATCACCTCCCATCACTGTGTATACTGATGTACTATGTATGGACCTCAGAGGTTATCATCCCCCATCACTGTGTATACTGATGTACTATGTATGGACCTCAGAGGTGATCATCACCTCCCATCACTGTGTATACTGATGTACTATGTATGAACCTCAGAGGTGATCATCCCCCATCACTGTGTATACTGATGTACTATGTATGGACCTCAGAGGTGATCATCCCCCATCACTGTGTATACTGATGTACTATGTATGGACCTCAGAGGTTATCATCTCCCATCACTGTGTATACTGATGTACTATGTATGGACCTCAGAGGTGATCATCCCCCATCACTGTGTATACTGATGTACTATGTATGGACCTCAGAGGCGATCATCACCCCCCATCACTGTGTATACTGATCTACTATGTATGGACCTCAGAGGTGATCATCCCCCATCACTGTGTATACTGATGTACTATGTATGGACCTCAGAGGTGATCATCCCCCATCACTGTGTATACTGATGTACTATGTATGGACCCCAGAGGTGATCACCTTCCCCTATCACTGTGTATACTGATGTAGTATGTATGGACCTCAGAGGCGATCACCCCCCATATCTGTGTATACTGATGTACTATGTATGGACCTCAGAGGGGAGCTTCCCCCATCACTGTGTATACTGATGTATTATGTATGGACCTCAGAGGCGATCATCCCCCATCATTGTGTATACTGATGTACTATGTATGGACCTCAGAGGGGATCATCCCCCATCACTGTGTATACTGATGTACTATGTATGGACCTCAGAGGCGATCATCCCCCATCACTGTGTATACTGATGTACTATGTATGACCTCAGAGGCGATCATCCCCCATCACTGTGTATACTGATGTACTATGTATGGACCTCAGAGGGGATCATCCCCCATCACTGTGTATAATGATGTACTATGTATGGACCTCAGAGGCGATCACCTCCCATCACTGTGTATACTGATGTACTATGTATGGACCTCAGAGGGGATCATCCCCCATCACTGTGTATACTGATGTACTATGTATGGACCTCAGAGGGGATCATCCCCCATCACTGTGTATACTGATGTACTATGTATGGACCTCAGAGGGGATCATCCCCCATCACTGTGTATACTGATGTACTATGTATGGACCTCAGAGGGGATCATCCCCCATCACTGTGTATACTGATGTACTATGTATGAACCTCAGAGGGGATCACCCCCCATCACTGTGTATACTGATGTACTATGTATGGACCACAGAGGTGATCATCCCCCATCACTGTGTATACTGATGTACTATGTATGGACCTCAGAGGGGATCATCCCCCATCACTGTGTATACTGATGTACTATTTATGGACCACAGAGGTGATCATCCCCCATCACTGTGTATACTGATGTACTATGTATGGACCTCAGAGGGGATCATCCCCCATCACTGTGTATACTGATGTACTATTTATGGACCACAGAGGTGATCATCCCCCATCACTGTGTATACTGATGTACTATGTATGGACCTCAGAGGGGATCATCACCCCCCATCACTGTGTATACTGATGTAGTATGTATGGACCTCAGAGGCGATCATCCCCCATCACTGTGTATACTGATGTACTATGTATGGACCTCAGAGGTGATCATCCCCCATCACTGTGTATACTGATGTACTATGCATGGACCTCAGAGGAGATCATCACCTCCCATCACTGTGTATACTGATGTACTATGCATGGACCTCAGAGGGGATCATCATCCCCCGTCACTGTGTATACTGATGTACTATGTATGGACCTCAGAGGTGATCATTCCCCATCACTGTGTATACTGATATACTATGTATGGACCTCAGAGGCGATCATCCCCCATCACTGTGTATACTGATGTACTATGTATGGACCTCAGAGGTGATCATCCCCCATCACTGTGTATACTGATGTACTATGCATGGACCTCAGAGGAGATCATCACCTCCCATCACTGTGTATACTGATGTACTATGCATGGACCTCAGAGGGGATCATCATCCCCCGTCACTGTGTATACTGATGTACTATGTATGGACCTCAGAGGTGATCATTCCCCATCACTGTGTATACTGATATACTATGTATGGACCTCAGAGGTGATCATCCCCCGTCACTGTGTATACTGATGTACTATGTATGGACCTCAGAGGTGATCATTCCCCATCACTGTGTATACTGATATACTATGTATGGACCTCAGAGGTGATCATTCCCCATCACTGTGTATACTGATGTACTATGCATGGACCTCAGAGGGGATCATCATCCCCCGTCACTGTGTATACTGATGTACTATGTATGGACCTCAGAGGGGATCATCATCCCCCATCACTGTGTATACTGATGTACTATGTATGGACCTCAGAGGTGATCATTCCCCATCACTGTGTATACTGATGTACTATGTATGGACCTCAGAGACGATCATCCCCCATCACTGTGTATACTGATGTACTATGTATGGACCTCAGAGGAGATCATCACCTCCCATCACTGTGTATACTGATGTACTATGCATGGACCTCAGAGGCGATACTGATGGCAATCTCTGTACACATCCTGTCTACAAGGAATAGCAGATGTCACATGTCATCAGGTGACAGTTCAGTATTTCCCATCCAGCTGCCACCATAACCCTATACAGCTTCCATCAGAGGCATCTCACCCTGACAGCCCATTGACACAACACTGTAATGTGATGTGCTCATCCCACCCCCTGCCTGCTCATCACCTATAATAGACAGACAGCCCAGGACATGGTCTGTGTATGCTGAGAACCCCCCATCGGATGATCACTGACACACATACACAACATGGACACTTACATGACTCAGTCCCCATCTACCCCATCTGCCTCTTTTGTTGGCCTGTCTGTCAGCTGTTGCTTCCTACTGCCTTACAGAATACGCTACATCCACACACTGGCCAATGGCAGCTCGCTCTGTGCAGAACACCTCGTATTATTGGTCTTTGACTCTGTCAGTCACCGACCGTTCTCCAATGGAAGGAAGCAGCGAATAAGCTAAGGCGGACGGGCAGCTGGTTTTCTCCGAGTCGCTCCTTATTGGCTTATGGTAGCTTTATGTACCGCGCCCCCCAATCACGTTTTCTCGTTACTGTAAGAGGGCGGGGATGAGTGTTTGCATTGGATGAACCCTCCTCTTCCTCCTTACATGTTGGTGACTGAAGCTTGTAGGGAGAAGAGGACGCAGCTGAGTCAGTGATATCAGACGTGAGCAGTAAGTAGCTCCATTCTATTAGCACAGGACATCACGAGGTGCTGAGAGCGGACATAGCTGTGACATGGAGTACAATGAGAGCTCTGTGATTGGAGGAGGTTAGGGTTCTCACTGAGGGGACAGCCTGTCATATTTCATCATTCAATAGATGGGAGAGTGCAGGATCTGTGTACACAGGGGCCACACATGGTACAATCACATTGTCTGCTCATTACAGAGGAGCTCAAGGCTACTTCAGGAACAAAGTCAGCAGCTACAAATCCTATACAAATCCTGTGGCTGCTGACTTATTAGGACACTTGGCTGTTTATGAATCCAGCGGTGTCGGCACACTGGAGTCAAGCCATCAGATGGTTCCAAATCGGTTTTTATGGTTGGATATTCAACACAGAAAAACTAGATATAATGTAATATATAAAATAATGATTACTCATACATCACATACTGTGCAAATGTAAAGATACAGAGACCCAAATCCCAACCCATTGGTTACAATCTGACATTTTCCCAGATTACGAGCGTAATCCGATCCAGGAGGACTGGGACAAAAATTTGGCCCTGGACTTCATCCAGACTGGCCCACTTTGACAGGTCTCTCCCA
Source organism: Rana kukunoris (assembly GCA_029574335.1). Lineage (NCBI taxonomy): Eukaryota > Metazoa > Chordata > Amphibia > Anura > Ranidae > Rana > Rana kukunoris. The sequence continues at coordinate 160,491,949 of CM056055.1, forward strand.
TGGCGGCCGGACAAACCCACCCCCCCGGCCAGCCAACCAGCCAACCAACCTACCCCCATGGCCACCCAAGACCCCTCCCCCCTTCACTAGCCATTCTACTTTATTAGAGTAGAACAGCTAACACTCTTATAGGCAGTACCAGTGGGGGAGCTAGACATTATTTCACCCGGGGCAAAGAATCAGTTCGATGCCCCCCCCCCCCCCCCCCCCCCAATGGGGAAAGATAAGGCAGAAGTGAGAAACTCCCAGGCCCCATAGCTGTTGAGTCAGCTGTCTGTCCCCTCCCTCATGTGCTTCTCTGGTCCCTCCCTCATGTGCTTCTCTGTCCCCTCCCTCATGTGCTTCTCTGGTCCCTCCCTCATGTGCTTCTCTGTCCCCTCCCTCATGTGCTTCTCTGGTCCCTCCCTCATGTGCTTCTCTGGTCCCTCCCTCATGTGCTTCTCTGGTCCCTCCCTCATGTGCTTCTCTGGTCCCTCCCTCATGTGCTTCTCTGGTCCCTCCCTCATGTGCTTCTCTGGTCCCTCCCTCATGTGCTTCTCTGGTCCCTCCCCCATGTGCTTCTCTGGTCCCTCCCTCATGTGCTTCTCTGGTCCCTCCCCCATGTGCTTCTCTGGTCCCTCCCTCATGTGCTTCTCTGGTCCCTCCCTCATGTGCTTCTCTGGTCCCCCCCCACGTGCTTCTCTGGTCCCCCCCCACGTGCTTCTCTGGTCCCCCCCCCCCCCCCACGTGCTTCTCTGGTCCCTCCCCCACGTGCTTCTCTGGTCCCTCCCCCACGTGCTTCTCTGGTCCCCCCCCCCCACGTGCTTCTCTGGTCCCCCCCCCCACGTGCTTCTCTGGTCCCCCCCCCCACGTGCTTCTCTGGTCCCCCCCCCACGTGCTTCTCTGGTCCCCCCCCCCACGTGCTTCTCTGGTCCCCCCCCCCCACGTGCTTCTCTGGTGCTTCTCTGGTCCCCCCCCCCACGTGCTTCTCTGGTCCCCCCCCCCCACGTGCTTCTCTGGTCCCCCCCCCCACGTGCTTCTCTGGTCCCCCCCCCACGTGCTTCTCTGGTCCCCCCCCCCACGTGCTTCTCTGGTCCCCCCCCCACGTGCTTCTCTGGTCCCCCCCCCCACGTGCTTCTCTGGTCCCCCCCCCCACGTGCTTCTCTGGTCCCCCCCCCACGTGCTTCTCTGGTCCCCCCCCCCCACGTGCTTCTCTGGTTCCCCCCCCCCCACGTGCTTCTCTGGTTCCCCCCCCCCCCCCCACGTGCTTCTCTGGTTCCCCCCCCCCCCACGTGCTTCTCTGGTCCGCCCCCCCCCCCCACGTGCTTCTCTGGTCCGCCCCCCCCCCCCACGTGCTTCTCTGGTCCGCCCCCCCCCCCCACGTGCTTCTCTGGTCCGCCCCCCCCCCCACGTGCTTCTCTGGTCCGCCCCCCCCCCCCACGTGCTTCTCTGGTCCGCCCCCCCCCCCACGTGCTTCTCTGGTCCGCCCCCCCCCCACGTGCTTCTCTGGTCCGCCCCCCCCCCCACGTGCTTCTCTGGTCCGCCCCCCCCCACGTGCTTGTCTGGTCCCCCCCCCCCCACGTGCTTGTCTGGTCCCCCCCCCCCACGTGCTTGTCTGGTCCCCCCCCCCCACGTGCTTGTCTGGTCCCCCCCCCCCACGTGCTTGTCTGGTCCCCCCCCCCACGTGCTTGTCTGGTCCACCCCCCCCCCCACGTGCTTCCCCGGATCCCCCCCCCCACGTGCTTCCCCGGATCCCCCCCCCCCACGTGCTTCCCCGGATCCCCCCCCCCCCACGTGCTTCCCCGGATCCCCCCCCCCACGTGCTTCCCCGGATCCCCCCCCCCACGTGCTTCTCTGGGCCCCCCCCCCCCCACGTGCTTCTCTGGGCCCCCCCCCCCCCCCACGTGCTTCTCTGGGCCCCCCCCCCCCCACGTGCTTCTCTGGGCCCCCCCCCCCCCCACATGCTTTTCTGGTCCCCTCTCACATGCTTTTCTGGTCCCCTCCCACATGCTTTTCTGGTCCCCCCCCACGTGCTTCTCTGGTCCTCGATATTTTAGCTGTTTAAATCTACTATAGATTTAGTCGACTAAAATCTGATGTTATTTAGTCTACTGAAACAATTCATATGACTAAAACGAAATGGCATTTTAGTCAAAACTTAAACTAGATCCAAATTTGCAGTCAATTAAATTTAATTAACACTGGTATTGAAAAATGGGCTTGGGGGGGGGAACGGGACAAGAAAAACGCAGTAAGTTAACTGTTTTTCAGCGGTTTTTAGCGTTTTTCGCCGTTTCACGTTTTTTATCGTTTTTCCCGCCGAAAAACGGCACTTTAAACACAAATTTCTGGCGTTCAGAAAAAAGCCAATAAACTCCAAAACTCATTAAAGCCCCGTACACACGGTCGGACATCCAACAAAACTTCCCTTGGATTTTTGTCCTAATTGATTTGTCCGATCACACCCATAGCATACACACGCTCGGACTTTTCTGCAAACTTTTCTAAAACTTTCCCATCATCACGTGGTTGTTCTGCTCTTTTCTGCTCTTTACTGCCACCCTTTGGTTAACTTCTGCTATTGTTGGTTGATTTTAACATTGGTTCTGAGCATGCGCATTTGTAATTTGTCCAAAAGTCCGATGGTTTGCTGTACACACGATCGGACTTTGCACCATCGGACTTTTGTTGCCTGAAAGTTGGTCCGTTCGCAGACCCAACTTTTTGTCCGATGAAAGCCAAAAAAGTTGGTCCGATGGAACGTACACACGGTCGGACAAATGCGAAAAGTGTCGGATTTTGATGTTGGTTGGGCAAAAGTCCGACCGTGTGTACGGGGCTTTAGACTGAAAAACGCCCAGGTGTGCATGGGCACATAGGCTAACATAGAGTTCAGTTTATAGGCTTTAAAAAAAAAAAAAGCCAAAACGCCAATAAACTGCAGTTTATCAGCTTCAGTGTGCATTGGAGCCTAAACCTTTTTCTGACGCTTGTTTCTTACAAAGTTAAAATCAGTATTTTTTGCTAAAAAATTACTTGGAACTCCCAAATATATATATATATATATATATATATATATATATATATATATATATATATATATATATATATATATATATATATATATATATATATATAGCAGAGAGCCTAGGGCATTGATGGCGAACCTTGGCACCCCAGATGTTTTGGAACTTAATTTCCCATGATGCTCAAGCACTCTACATTGTATGTTGAGCATCATGGGAAATGTAGTTCCAAAACGTGGTGCCAAGGTTCGCCATCAATTGCGGTGATACCTCACATGTGGTTTGAACACCGCTTTCTTATGTGGGCGCTACTCACGTATGCGTTCGCTTCTGCACGCGAGCTTGGCCGGACGGGGCGCACCAGAAGTCGGATCAAGATGAGGGAAACCCCCCCCACACCAAAAAAAAAAGACATGGGGGTTCCCCTAGGAACCATACCAGACCCTTATCCGAGCATGCAGCCCAGAAAAGCGGGCGAGCATAAGGGCCGAGGTCACCCGGTGTCCACACCCCATGCCTATATAAGTTGTTGCGCACACGTCATTACAGCGGGAGAGAGCGTCGAGTCAACAGCGGAAGAAGAGAAGAGGGAAGAAGACAACAGAGAAGATTGGGCCAACTCTAGTAAAAAAGCTGGCAGAAGATAGCGGAGAAGCCCAGCAGAAGGCGCCGGAGAGAGCAGAGAAGTCAGAAGAAGACCATCGGAACTGCCTAATAAATTACTTTAAAAACCTGTCTAGTGCGATGTACCCCATACTCATTCACATAGGGTGGAGGGCTGGGATCTGGGGGCCCCCTTATTAAAGGGGCTCCCAGATTCCGATAAGCTCCCCGTCTGCAGACCCAGACAACCAACGCCCAGGGTTGTCGGTAATAGGCCCTTATCCTCATCAACATGGGGACAAGATGCTTTGGGGTGGGGGGTGCAGTGCACCCACCCCCCATGTTATGGTCTAGGGGGGCGCTCGCTTGCCCCCTTTCCTGACCTGCAAGGCAGCATGCTCGATTAAGAGTCTGGTGGCTGTAAAAACGTCTGTGGGCAATGAGGCCTGATTGTCATCTTCCACTTCTATGTAGATAGTAGACATGTGCGTTTTTGTTTTCGTCCGAATGCATTTTCGTCTGAATTTCGGGTATTTTCGTTATCGTTTTAACAAATGAAAACGAACACTCAGAATTTGAAATCCAAGAGATCCGACATAAAAAAATGCTTTATTTTCGTTTTCGTTGCTACAACAGTTCAAAAGGAGATTCAACATAAAGCTGACAATAACAATCTTTGTCTATCAAACCTGGGGTCGAATGTGCCTAATCTTAACTCTATTAGTCCAAGATTATTCGACGTAGAGAGGAAAGATTCGACATTATAGAGACAGTGTTGGGATAGACCATTCGACATGAACGACGAAGATTCGACGAAGCAGCGAAAAACATACAAGCGTCAAATCTGTCATTGAAGACTTATGGTGTCTGTCGAAAGTTCTAAGAAGCTCTGACGGAGCAGCTAATCTATACGACGCCGCAAACGTAAATTTCCGGTCAAATGCTCGGCCCATAGGCTATAGAAGAATTTGAATGTTGGTTGACTAGTAATAATAATTTATAAATATAATTATTACTAGTGTCATACAACATTAGAATTCTTCTATAGCTTGTAGGCGGAACATTCAAACTGGAAATACGGTTGCGGCGTCATACAGTTTAGCTGCTCCGTTGAATCTTCTTTGAACATTCGACAGACACCATAAGCCTTCAATGACAGATTCGACCCTAATTAATTCGGATTTTCAGACTAATGCATTTTTTAACGAAAAAAAATAAATGAAAAACAAATTTCGGGAGTAACTAAATACATTTTTTGGACGAAAATTAAATTCCGAAACAAAATATTTCAGCGTGCGCATGTCTAGTAGATAGTTGCAGCGGGCGGACGGCTAGGTTCCATGTGGTTTGTGTGTGACCATAGAGTTTAGTGGTTTCAGCACCTAGGACTATATGTACCGATTTAGTTGTGGCGCCTAGCTTTGAATTCCATAACGCAGCTTTTCAAACTAATGTGAGAAATATTTTCGAACACTCCCATATAGTCTTGTAGGGAGTTATAAGTTAGAGCGTGGGAATTTAGCTTTGTTATTGTAAGGGTAAGCATTTCTATTTGCTGTCCTGGATTTTAAACATTACTGTTACTGCAATGTGATTGGTTACTGTGGACACCACCTCCTATCTAATTTTGTCTTTGCATAAAGGGCCTGTGAGGGGTTAGTACATGGGTTTCATAATTTAAATACATGATTCTTCAGTTGTGTAACCACTTCTGCATGTGACAGAAGAATCTTGGTATGGGCAGTTTATAAATCAACAACGCAAGTCTTTGCTCATATTACCAGGAACAAACAATCGCTCTTCGCCGTCTAATGTCACCTTGCAGTGAATACATTCTAGAACTATTCTCTCAACAATTCCACCGTATCGAACTTGACCTCTATATGAATGTTAGGCGTTACCTGTGCTTGAAGACCAACAGTCTGTTCGCACTTGTGCACATTCTTTATTTTGTGTGCTCTGTGTGCATCCATGGGCCAAAAATACACCTGCTTTATTTTGTATAGCACTGAATGGCATGTGTGGTGGTTTTGGCCGTGTATTTCTTGTTTAAAAAGGAATTCCAATGCACCACAACACAGTTAAAAATCAGACGTAGGGCTGGGAAAAAAATCGATTCAAAATCTGAATAGAGTTGCAAGGGCAAATCGATTGAGATTTTGGCCGGATCGATTTTTTAATTTTTTTTTTCCTTCATAGGATCGGCTCTCTGCGGACTAAGGCGAAGCTGCAGCCCCCCCCCCCCCCCCCCCTCCCAAAAAAAAAATCCTGCTCACAGCTCGCCATGATCCTGGGAAGAGGCCGGATTACGCAGACTAGACCAAAACCACTGCCTTTTCCCTGGATCGAGGCGAGCTGCGGGCAGGATTTTTTTGAGGCGAGGCTGCGGCTTCGGCCTAGTCCACTGCCTTTTCCCAGGATCGCGGCGGACTAAGCCGAAGTCGCAGCCTTGCCTAAAAACTCCTGCCAGCACGGTGTCCATCAGGGGAAAAAAAAACTTGATTCGAGCCACGAATCCAAGGTTTTTTTTTTTTACTTCTATTTTTAAATAGCAGATTTATTTTTGCCCAAAATCGCCCAGGCCTAATCCGACATGCATACTTTTTTTTCTGATTTAGCATGCCACAAGGCAAGGTATGTGCATACGTCGTAGTGCCCGTGGGTTGAAATGCTGTTCAAAATAAATGGCATTATATTGCCTCATGTACCACAGGTTAGTGCAATGTATAGGTGCCACAGGGCTTTTAAAGAAAAAATCCCAGCTTTGCTAAGGAAAAAAATCACTTCATGTATTCTAGGTACCGTATTTATCGGCGTATAACACGCACCTTCATTTGAAGAGTTTCAGGGAAAAAAACGTACATTTTAAATAAAGAACGTTGAACCAAAATGAGGGTGAGTGCCCATCAATGCAGCCTGATCAGTGCCCATCCACAGCCTCACAATTGCCCATCAATGCAGCTTGATTAATCTGCAGCCTCCCCCTTGCTATGAATGCAGCCTGATCAATGCCCATCTCAGGGAGGGGAGTGGGATGAGCGCCGTCAGATTACATACAGCGAGAATCTCCTGTTTACGCGGCGGCCTCCTTAATACAGAGTCTTGCCTCCTGGACCAGCTTCTATGATAGACAGAACACTGGTCCAATGCCGGCCCTGGAGATGGACTTCCTATTACAGAGGCCGCTGAGTAAGCAGGAGATTCTCGCTGTATGTAATCTGACGGCACTCGTCCTGCCCCCCCTCCCGGTTCTCTCAGAGGCAGCCCAAACTGCAGTATTGGTGTATAACACGCACACACTATTTGCAACCGGTTTTGCAGGGTGAAAGTATGTACTGATTTTAGCAAAACTTATTGCAAAGCCTTGGCTGTTTCTTGTTTTGGAGATGGTAAAGTATGACTTGTCAGAACTTTCTGAAACTGATTACTTTATAGAAGGATTTGACCATAACCCCTTCTCAGGTTTGTAATAAGAAAACGTGCAGATCCAGAAAATTATGGTTAATTGCAGATTGCCATTAATAGTGGAATATTTAATTTAATTGCATTTATTATACTTTTGGGGTGACCTGGTGATTTTATGTCTGGGCACTTACCCTATCTGGCTAAATGATGTACAATCCTTTTATATCTCATCTCTTATTAGTATCTTTAAATCTGATATCTTTCATTTCTAGTGGGTTCAACAATTGGCTAATTTCCCCAAATCTGACCACATACACTGTAACTTCACTTTGCAACCTCTGCACTCACCACCTGGTTTACTGTATTCTTCAGGATGCTTTATTGTGACTTCTCCCAAATTGGTCTATACCAGGGGTGGGCAACCTCGGCCCTCCAGCTGTGATGAAACTACAAATCCCATCATGCCTCTGCTTTTAGGAGTCATGTCTGTGATTGTCAGGGTCCTGCAATGTCTCATGGGACTTGTAGTTTCACCACAGCTGGAGGGCCGAAGTTGCCCACCCCTGGTCTATACGCATTGGTTTTCCTTGTCTTGCTTCTCCCTGCAATAGATTTTGGCTTTGTTTTTAGCTTTTTGTTTTGTATTCTTTTTCATCTGTTCCAATCTAGTAGTATGTTGACGCTGTCTATGGGTGACTAATAAAATTGTTGATTTCTAATTATCCGCTTCTATAAAAAAAAAAACTTGTTGTGGTACTTAAAGGGGTTGTAAAGGTTTGTTTCTTATTCCCTAAAAATCATCAATATACCATTACATCCAGCATACTGCTGACATCTACATCTATCTTTTTTTTCCGCTGTACTTACCGTCTTATAGTTCTTTTCACCCGGCTCCGAGTTCTCACTCCCACGGGCGTTCCTATGAAGAGGCGTAGATGATTGACGTGCGGGTAAGGCGCGTCACGGGTTTTGAAAATAGACGAACTGGGACTCGGCTCTATACGGCGTATAAAGCCGAGTCCCAGTTCGTCTATTTTCGGAACGCGTGACGCGCCTTACCCGCACGTCAATCATCTACGCATCTTCATAGGAACGCCTACTCCCGGGTTCTCACTGCCCCGGGAAGCCGGGTGAAAAGATCCCAGCATACTGTAGATGTAAGCAGTATGCTGGATGTAACGGTATATAATTGTTTTAGGGTGAACCTCCGCTTTAAGCTAGTGCATTGTTGGTTCACTTACCATATTTTACGGCATATAAGGCGACCTTTTGTACTTAAAAATATCCCCCAAAAGTCCGGGGTCGTCTTATACGCTGGTACCTGTATGCAGAGTCAGACTGCAGGTGTCCATTGTTTAAAAGCCGCACCGCCTCCTCCTGTTCCGTGATAGGCTGAACACACAGTTTCCCAGCAGAGCCAGTGTTCCGCCTATCACAAACGTACTCTTGTCCTCTGCCGAGAGGACGTCGGTGATAGGTGGAACACTGAACTGAGTGTTCTGCCTATCACGGGACAGGACGAGGAAGAGGCATGGCTTTTGAACAATGGACACCCTAAGTCTGGCTCTGCATACAGGGATAAGGAATGGCAATGGGCACAGTGAGGTGAGTCGGAAGGGGGTCGTCTTATAAGGTCAGTAGATTTCAAATCCAACCTTTTAGCTGAAAAATTAGGGGGTCGCCTTATACGCCGGCAAATACGCTACCTTTTTCCTTCGATTTTTTTATTTTTTTTTCCTTCTAATTTTTTTTTTTTTTTTTTTTGTCTGAACTGAATTTCTCACCTCCTGTTCCTCCTCAGTAAACTGGCCCCATCATCCGAGCTGTTCTGGCTGGGGGTTAGTCAGCGTACTCGCCCCCTATCTTGGGATTACATCCCTGCGGGGAGACGCTGTGAACACAACGTCTCTCCGCAGGGATGTAGTCCCAAGATAGGGGGGCGAGCACGTTGGCTAACCCCCAGCCAGAACGACTTGGATGATGGGGCAAGCTTACTGAGGAGAAACAGGAAGAGAGAAATTCAGACAAAGGGGGAAAAAAATAAAATTTCGAAGGAAAAAGGTAAGTGAACCAACAATGCACAGCTTAAAGGAACCTTAAAAAAAAACCTTTACAACCCCTTTAACGTTTGTTTGCACAATATTTTATCGCAGATGGGCTGCAGGGGGAACTAAAACCTTTAGCGGTACTATTCCTACCACTGCTATGTGACAGTTCAGTTCAGAGCTGTTGGTTGTGAAAGAGCCAGCACACACCAGCATCCTAACAACCATGTCTCATCCCTGCTGTTAGCAGAATGTAAACAAATGAACCAACGGTAGAAAAAATAAAAAAACAAAAAACTTTGTATGCAGTCCCCCCTAATCAAGCCTGGTATAAATCTGGAGGGTACCCTATGGGGGAGAACAAAATGACATCTCCAGACGTTAGGAAGGGTACCTGTCAAAAACAGGTACCCATTCTTCCCCCCCCCCCCCCAAAAGGTGCCAAATATGTCTCCACTTTTGGGTGGAACTCCACTTCCTCAAAGTGCTTTCTGTAGTCATATGGATGGCAAATGGCGGGAACAAAGGATGTGTTTCAAGTTTGCATGGTGTTCCCAGATCTGTTTATAGAAGTGGTGTGTTATAAGGTACAATAATCATTTTTAATTGACTTTTAGTTCCTCTATTAATTTTTCCAGTACTTTAATCATATAGTCACTGTTATGTGCTTGGCTTAATTGCACCATTTTCCTAATTCTGTGCCTCTTTTATTGACCTGTTCTGTAGGCATGCTGATTGCTTGTCGCGCTGTCTGCTGCTTTGGGAATGGCGCTCAGTTGCTGAAGACAGTTCATTCCTCTCACTTCCTCAGGTTTTCCACTGCAGCAGTACGTATTGTCTCGTACATTCCGATACAACGAATGTTTAATTGATTCTGGCATTGCCGGTGTTGATGGAATATAATGCAAGGTTATTTTTGGAAGTACAATTGCATCCTCAATGAGCACTCGAACATTTCACATTGTTATGGTTGCTTGCAGATATGTTTTTATTGTTTGTAGAATTCTTTATGCCTTATTTCAACCTAAAACACCAAGGAACCTCTTCCAAACATTGGCAGTAATGCTTTGGGGAAAGAACTTCTTTTACTATTTGTTTAGTTTTTGATTAATACTTGCTGTTTATTTTAATCTAAATATACACAAAAATGTGCTCATTTTAGCCCAAAGTGCACTAGAGATATAACAAATACAAGCTTGGATTCCAAATCATTACAAATGCTGTTGGGTTGTTGTCTTATCAGAATGTAGGACGACACATGGCTAATAAGCGCCATGGCTTTTACAGCCTAAACAAATAAATAAATGAGAACAAACAAACATGTTCTGCATGTACTGTTGGTGAACAAATAAACGATATCACGTTCCCAAGAATCGGAATGTGTATCGGTTTTTGGCAGGGATAGTTTGGGACCTATTTGATAAAAATATTATGATGTGGATTGGAACGGTGATAAGGAAGCTGAGTATTTTTTAGGGCACATGTGAGATCCTTCGTTCTTGTTAATCCTCATTCTCCCTATAAATGGGACCGTTTTTAAAGCGGAATTGGACTATGTGAGCACCACAAACTGAAAATGCTATTTAAAGCGGAGTTCTGCCGAAAAAAATATGTTAAAAGTCAGCAGCTACCAATACTGCAGCTGCTGACTTTTAATGTATGGGCACTTGCCTATCCAGGGCACCCGTGATGTTGGCAGCTGATTTGTCTGTCGGCTCTCGGGTACTTCCTTGCGGCTTCACTTCCTGGTTCCTTACAGCGAATGCGTGAGTTGTGCTACGCGATCCCAGTGGTCCCTGCTGTCTTCTGGGACCTGTGTGTCTCCTTATGTATACCCACCACTATAGACAAGGGTGCTAAACTTCTTTCAAACATCCAGCTAACCACCTGCCCTTTGAATCCTGTTACTTCACAAACGCAATGGGGGCTCCTGCAAATGCAGGGACTGGGGTGTGTAATCTTATATCATCCAGGTGCATTAATCCAAAAATCTAAACCTATATGAAAGAGATAATAACTTAATACCATATGATACACTCAGCTTTATATTCTCGAGCATTCTCTCACCTATAGATAGATCCTGGCCACTTTGGGCTGGGTGTACCAAGATGGCCGCTGCCGCTTTTATGTGGCCGAGTGCAAGGTGTACCAGGATGAGCGTTGCAGGCAGCCTTCCCTATTGGCATTTTAGTGCCTGCCCATCAGTGCCTATAAATGTCACCTATCAATGCCCATAAGTGCCATCTGTCAATGCCACACAGCTGTTAGTGCCAGCCAGCCATCAGTGCTGCAGATCAGTGCCTCCTAATTGTGCTTTGAGAAACTGACATTAAAAAAAAAAAGTATCGGTACTTGTACTCTTGTCTTAAATTGATATCGGGACAACCCTAGCGGAAACTAAGCATAGTGAATCTGCGAAGAATTAAAGTGGATGTAAACCCAAAAAAAAAGTATTATTTTTTTTTGATGTCACAATGTAGAGTATAAGGTTTCCTTTCATCTGTGTCCAGTCTTGCTGCACAGAGTTAATCCAGCGCTGAGTAATCCTCTTTTAATGTTCGGTGCAAATTAACAGAATTCCAGAAAAAACTTGCCAAATTATTAAGTCTGTTTCTCTGTTTTTGCTTTCAATGACAGGTTATTTACAAATCTAGCGTGGACATGTTTATCATAACAAGAGGTGATCCAAAGTTTATTGTATATTACTAGGATGTGTTATGTGGGGGAGGGGTGGATTTCTCACTTGTTATACCTCATGTTATGATAAACATAACATATGATAAACATGTCCTAGCTAGATATGTAAATAACCTGTCACTCAAAGCAAGAAGAGAGAAAACTGACTTTTTATTTAGGCAGGTTTTTATCTGGAAGGCTGTTCATTTTCACTGAACATTAAAAGAGGATTTCTCAGATCTGGATTAACTCTGTGTGGCAAGACTGGGCACAGATCATAGGAAATCTTATACTCTACATCAGTGTTTTTCAACTCCAGTCCTCAAGGCACACCAACAGGGCATGTTTTAAGGATTTCCATTATTTTGCACAGGTGATTTGATCAGTTTCACTGCCTTGGTAATCACCACAGCCATTTCATCTGAGGGAAATCCTAAAAACTTGACCTGTTGGTGTGCCTTGAGGACTGGAGTTGAAAAACACTGCTCTACATTGTGACATAAAAAAAAAAAAAAAATGAAAATGACGCACCCCCGACATAGACGCATCATTTTTTCTGGGAGAGTCTCGGCTTGCCGGAAAGAACGTAGATACGGCACATGCGTGGGCGACGTCACCACAAACTTATATAGAGACCTCGCAAGGCAATCGGGTATAGACAAAATTATTGATGGCAAAATATTTTGAACACTGCGATTGATAATTCAATATAAAGTCATAAGAATGAGTATACAACCGCTTTAAGTATACGAATTACAAAAATCATCAGCTTATAAATGTGTAGACTGGAAAAAAGCATCACAGGAAATTGTTACGTTTTCTTCTCATTTTGGTGAGTGAATTGTAGCTGTCAGCAACATAATTTCTTTGCTGGAAACAAGCATGGCTAGAAGCTATAGCGTGCCTTTTCAGCTGTATCTTACAATATAAGGTTTAGCCTATGAAGTAGGATGGGATGTTGGAGATCTCTTGTGGGAGGGTGTTAGAAAATAATGTAACGTTTTCATTATTTTCTCTTTTAATCAGATTTACCTGTTGGCACCTCATTGACATGTCTTTGGGTAACTAAAGGGCGAAACCTTTTTTTTTTTTTGTGTAGAGTGAAGAGGGATTAGAACACTTGTCAGGATCATATTGCTGTCTGTGCCCCCCGTTAGGGAGATTAACCACTTCACGCAAAATGACGTATCCATACGTCAGTACTTTGACATTAAATACCAGGGTTATGGCAGCAGCTATAAGAAAAAATATATATTTAAGTGACTGTCCCGATGAGCTCGCACGCAGAAGCAAACAAATGCGCGAGTACCGCCTGCATATGAAAACGGTGTTCAAACCACACATGTGAGGTATCACCGCAATCATTAGAGCGAGAGCAATAATTCTAGTCCTAGACCTCCTCTAACTAAAAACTGGTAACCTGTAGAAATTTTTAAACATCGCCTATGGAGATTTTTAAGGGTAAAAGTTTGTCGCCATTCCACGAGCGGGCGCAAAAAAAGTGCGCTTGTAAGACCACTACGCAAATTGGGTGTAACAAATTATTGCTACAACTGCCATTTTATTCTCTAGGGCAGGGGTGGCAAACTCAAATTCATCGGGGGCCGCATCAACAGTTTCGTTGCCCTGAAAGGGCCGGTTGTATCTGCGCTCACACCAGTGGCGTAGCGTGGGTTGTCAGCGCCCGGGGTAATTTGCTCCCCCCCTGACTCGCAGACTTACCTATATACAGCTAGCTCCAGTCTGGTTACATGATCCCCTGTGTGAGCCAGCGGTGGCTGCAGGGTAGAGGAGAGCATGCTCGTCAATGACTGGTAAAGCCCGGAGGGGTGACGTCAAATATAGATTCCTGTTGATGCTCCTTCCTCTCCCCTGCATACACCACTGGCTCACACAGGAAATAACACGACCGGACAGCCTGAAAATAGGGGTTTACATCTTTTCTACACAGGTTAGCCATCATAGGCATTAGGAGTGGGATTTTATAATATTTCAGTTAATGGGAGCTACACGTCATATTCACACTATAATACTTGTTGCAGCACTGTGCAGCTATATACATGTAGAAAAGATTCAAAAAGGTTAAAAAAAAAACCCTAATGGGTATTGATCCCAAGTGCATGGTGCTGCAACAAGTATTATAGTGTGAATATGACGTGTGTAGTTTCCATTAACTGAAATATTATAAAATAACCTACTGGGTAGTGAGTCCCAACCACCGGTGCTGCAAGAAACCTCAACCTCATTGTGCAAATAAAGCAAATACATAAAGTACAGAAAATTTCATAAAACAATCAAATTTAATAATTCTACAATAGCCCTACTCCTGCGTAGTGAATCCAAATCACCAGTGCTGCAAGAACACACAATTGTGCAAATATATAAATAAAAAAACGAATTCCATATAACAATTAATAAAAAAACATCCAAAAAACAACATGGCTGTGAATGAACATTTTATTAATAATTAGTTTGCTTATTTATTTATATATTTGTACAATTGTGTTTTTTTTTTTTGTTGCAGCAATGGTGATTTATATTCACTGAGACATTGATCGCAGAGACAGTGGAGCTGAGGGAAAGGCGGAGGAGGGGGAGGCTGAGAGATAGCGAGAGAGACTGCTAGAAGACCTACCTTTCATGGCAGCGTGTCTCCTTTGATGCTTCCAGCAGCTCCCTGGCAGCGTACCTGTCCTCTGGGTCCCCAGTCACCATGTTCCCCGGGCCTACATTTCATTGCGAAGAGGAAGTCCATGCTCTGGAGGCATGGGAGATGCTGTGCCCGCCGCTTCTCACCTCTCGGGGGGGGGGGGCGGGTCGGGGGGAGAGGTCAAGGAGGAGGCGGCCGTGGTTGAGATATTCTCCCAACTTCCGGGGCTCTTAGGCCTATCTGTCCTCGGCTCGGCCCCTCGCTGGTTACCAGCATAAGAGAGAACCCCCTGCTGATGGGGCCACATGACAAGGCCTGGCGGGCCTTGTGTTTGCCACCCCTGCTCTAGGGTGTTGGAACCCCCCAAACATTTTTTTGTGTGTGTGTGTGTGTATATATTATGTATGTATGTAACATTTTTTAGCAAAATATAATTATTTGAACTTGTAATCAACAAGTCTAAAAAAGAGGCTCAGTCCTTAAGTGGTTAACGCTCACTATTTGTCTTGTTTACTATTGCCAAATTTTGGATTCTCCCCAGAACAGTAATAGAGGGGAAATCTTCCAAGGGGCACAATACTTCTGTTGACCTGGACAGCCCCAATAAATTCCCTTTATTTGTAGTGATTTAACCCAACTTCCTGTTTTGGCTATAGAACAGGAAGTGAAGGAAGAAAATCTCCATAATTGGACACAGATGGCAAAAAACTTGACAGATGTTATACCTCTCCATTACTCTATCCAATATGGGGGAAAATAATGTTTTGCTTTTAGTTCTACTTTTAAACTTTGCACTGATTTGGCAAAGTGGAGGCATAGTCTAATGCAGTGGTCTCCAAACTGTGGCCCTTTTACTTGCTTTTATTTGGCCCTTGTAGCACTATTCTCCACACCAATAGCAACAGTGGGGCGTAGCTCCTTCCACTGACAATGAGGCACTATTCTTTCCACTGACACCAATGATGGGGCTCTATTTCTCCCACTGACACTAATGATGGGGCACTATTCCTACTACTACTAAGCCCAGGTTCACACTGGGCTGCAGGAATGAAGCCGTACGAGTTCAGCTGAACTCGCACGATTTCACTCCCGCTTGCAGTCCCGATTTCGGCCGCGATTTCAGAGACATCTGTGCAGGTTTCTGCACAGATGTCAATGTAAGTCGCAGGCTGAAATCGCACAAAGTAGTACAGAGACTACTCTTTGAAATCGGTGCAATTCTGCAGATGCAGCGTTGCACCGATTAGGACAGTGCCATTGCCGGCAATTTGTGGCAAAATCCGCCATTTTGACATGCCAAATCGCATGTCAAAACGCACCAGTGTGAACCAGGGCTTACACCAATAATGGAACACTATTCCTTCTACTGATACCAATGATGGAGCACTATATCTCCCACTAATGCCAAAGATGGGATGCTATTTACTCGCACTAGGACATGTCTTCTCCCACTGTCCACAGTCAGGCCCACTAAAGTTTAAAAAAACAGTAAGCTGGCCCTTTTTGTATATTACGTTTTTGGACACCCCTAGTCTAGTAAAATAATTTAATATACCGTATATACTCCAGTGTAAGCCGAGTTTTTCAGCCCTTATACTCGAGTCGGTGTACCTGAAATTATTGACCGGCTGTGGGCGTCCGTTGTTTAAAAGTCGCTGTCTCCTCCTGGTCCCTTCCGCGATAGGCGAACTGTGTCTGCTGGGAAACACCTATCACGGACAATCATTCTCTCTTCCTCGGACAAGTCTGTGATTGGCGGAACACTGAACACGGTGTCTGCTGGGAACCTGAGTCCGAGAATGAGAGAACGTCCGTGATAGGCGGAACTGTGTCTGCTGAGAAACTCCTATCACGAAAGCGACCAGGAGGAGACTGCGACTTTTAAACAGTGAATGGACCCCCGCAGCCTGTCAATTTTCAGGTACACTGTGAGGCTGCGTTGGGCACAGTGAGGTTGCAATGGGGACAGTGAAGCTGCAAATGGGCATTGTTGACCCTCTTTTCCCCTTACAGTAGCTGCTGCATTTCTCACCCTAGGCTTATACTAGAGTACATACGGTAGTTTTTGCTTTCTGAAATGCTTGCCGGATCCTGGCTTCTTTCATTTCAGAGGAAATGCAACACACTGACGTTTCTAAAATGCGATGGCAGCATCCTCTTGCTTTTATGTATGTTTTATACTTCTATTTTAAAAATGAAAAAAACAGAAACTTAAATACAGTGAAAAGTGGCCTTGATAACACAATCAACTACATGGAGACGCTGCATCACACATATACAGTACACTAACCAGTAATGTACAAAGGTCTTAAATATTAAACATCCTGGATGAAAGGGATGGTTGCACAAGTGTAAAGGGCTCTTGTATGATCATTTCTATTATCCCGAGCTTGGTATGAATTTTAATTTCCTCCATTGTCAATTCATTGTTAGATTCTGTATTTCTATTAATTGCTTAGTCTGTCAGATTCTGATTGTCTGAAGTTCTTTTCAAAGTTGCAGGAATAATATTTCAAGCATTTCCATGAATTTTGAAGTGCAGTAACATCCAATAATATTTCAGTCTTACTTTTCACTTTCAGATTATGTCTTCAAGACACAGAAATACAAAACGGATTCAGGGAATTGATGGCAATGTATGGTAAGTGGTCACTTTTGAAGCATTAATTCGGTAATGTCTCCTAAATGTTAATCTATTGATGAATTCAAAGACTGCTCATTACTATGCCTTTTGAGCAGATCTTTTAGAAGTTGGAATAAATCTTCATACCAGACTGCCTACTGAGATCTGTGGAAAGCTTTAGCAAGATTGTGAAAAAATACAATTAAGCATAACCCTGCAACACATTTACTGAAAGCATTATCAAAATGTTGAGACTTTTCCACTTGCATAGGAATGCAGAAGGAATTCCTTTTGATAAGTGACACAGAAAATTTGTCTGAAAAGCCTAGCTTGGATGGCAGTAGGTGGTGAGCAGCCTGTGGGTTCATACACTTGTGAAGGTCCCAACAAGACTTCTGCCTGCCTTGCTTTACCCAGAGCTGGAAAACAGTTTTGGGTGAGTCTGACCTGTTAGTAAAGCATTTTTTGCTAATCTACTGTTTTGTTTTATTTCTTCCTCACTGGTGACCAAGCCTCCTCCTGGGAAGGCTACATCACCTGTGTGTTCCACTGATATTGTAGTTAATACGCAACATAGTACAAGACCCCCCCCCCCCCCCCCCCAAAAAGACAATAAGTCGTGAAATATAAAATTAAAAAATGCACAGATTACATGAACATCATCTAGTAGTCACATTCAGTTGGACTTTTTCTGTAATGCTGAAGAGATTTTGTGGCTTGTCCAAGCTGCTTCTTCAGATCTAATGAAAGTTGGAAAATACCCCAACATTTATATCCACACAGGTAGCATCAACACCTTGATTGTATAGTCTAAGGCAGCCTTTTTCAAACAGGGTGCCTTGGCAAAATGCATAAAAAATTGCCCCAAAACTGTATACAAGCTGGCGTGTGGATGAAGCCTGCTTTTTACATTTTAGAATGCCTTTGAGACTGTCCACTATTTTTAAAGGGTGCTTTGAGATTTTTTTTTTTGTATTCCATTTTAAAGGGTGCCTTGAAAGTTGTTGTAAACTTTTTACAACCACTTTAACCTACAGATAAGCCTAGATTAAGGCTTACCTGTAGGTGCTTGAGATATCCCCCAGACCTGCACGGTCTAGGAGATATTAGCAAATGGTCGTACGGCGATTTGTTCTCCAATGCTCCAGAGTTAGGGCACACTGTGCCGTTTCTAACTTGGGTCATGCTGTGAGTGAATGCGACTCGGAAGGAAGAGGGGTGAAGAATGGCCGCTGGCTACTCGCGAGGAAGACTGGGACATCGCGGGCTTCTCCTGCAGGTATGCATAGCATAGCATATGCGATGTATAGTAGCCCATTATGCTTTACCTTTGCAGGGAAAGAGGAAGTAACACCCATCAGGGTTTACTTCCTCTTGAATGAAAAAAGGTTTAGAAACACTGGTCTAAAGACAGGATGAGAGGTGTGGAAAGTGTGCAACCACCCGGTTCTAGATCGTCCCTTTCTTGGTATCATAAAGGTTTCATAAATGTTATCCTTTAATTCCACATGGCTAAAGGTTGGATTTACACGCTTCTGTTCCAGTGCATTGCTGGGCTTGAATGACACAGGCGTGCAACATATGGGATTATATCTGTTTGATGGTCCTATGTATCTGCTTGAACTTGTAGAATTTCTTTTTATTTTGAACACCTTGAGGAAGATATAACCTCTATGGGGTTTTTATCTTGTGTCTTTTGGGTCTGTATCAACTTCGGAATATTCCAGAAAGAGAGAGTGCCCTCTGGCAGCAGCCACAATCCACACAATTTAGTTCACATTCCTCTTCTCAAAACCAGACTCCCCTTTTCCTGTGCCCTCTGACATGCCCTCTCTCTGTAACAAACTCCTCTCTTAACAACCTCTTTATCGCTAACTCATTTAATGTACTCACCATTACTGAAACCTGGCTTCATGAATCTGACCCTGTCTACTGCTGCCCTCTCCCATGGTGACATTCCCTGGACTCACTCCCCCAGACCCAGTGGATGTGGGAATCCTTTTATTCCCACATTTCCGCTTTCAGGTACTTCACTCACCTCCCTCTCTGTCACTCTATATTTTGAGGCACACTGCATTTGTCTTGTCTCTCCAGTTCCTGTAAGGATAGCTGTGATCTACTGCCCCCCTGGACTGGTATCAGCCTTTCTTGATGCCTGGCTACCCTATTTTCTCTCTTCTGAAATCACCACAATTATCCTTGGGATCTGCAACATTCCTGTTAATACTAACACGCCTGCTAATTCCAAACTTCTTTGAGTCTAACCACTCTTTACTGCTATTTTCTCTGCACGCACTAGCCCCTCTCACTACACACAGAATCAGGCCCGATCCCTAAAACCTTGGCAAACAGATGACATCAGACGTCTGAAAAACATAGCCGTGCTCTTGATCGCCTGTGGCGTAAGGCTAATGTCCCGTACACACGATCGTAATTTCCGATGGCCTAAAATCCGATGGAATTTTTTGTCGGAATTCCGTTCAAGCTGTCTTGCATACACACTGTCGCACTATATTCAAAGTAGTGGGCTTAGGCAGTGTCAGGGATGGGGAAGATACAGAGAGATGTTTAATTTGGAGGTCAAGAACGTGTTTAGGAATATATTTAGCCTGGAGGTCTTTAAAGACAAGAAGTTTGAGTGACCGGATGTATAAATTGATGGAGCTGGAACAGTGTGGCATGAGCCCAGGGCTCCATCTGGGCAGTAGACAGGCTGTTTTGGGTAAGGGGATTAAAAAGCACATTAGACAGAGGAGGGCATAGCGAAGAGAGAACACCTGGTGGAGCAGAAGCACCAAATCTACAAAGTAAACAGCACCGGGGCTAAGCAAAGTTCATGCAGTCTGGGATCTTAGTGAAGAGAGGGGGACCAAAGTAGAGAGCAAGGGTGTGAGGGGTAAAGGGATACCATCTCCATCTCTAAACCATCTGTTTTGGAGCTACCTGGCAGGAGGAAGCAATCGCACGGAGGTGGGAGACATAGTAGTACCTAAGCCTCCTCGGTTTCTGGCAGAAAAGATCACCGAACTGGTAATCCAGTGTGCCTTCCCATTCCGATGTCCGGATGGGCACAAATGGCAGCAACCTAAGGCTCTAGGTATAACATAAAAAGTAAAAGCGATAACGGGCAACCCTGTCTGGTGCCATTGGACATCTGGAAGGTGTGCGAGAGGAAGGACATCTGAACCAGAGAAAAGAGGAATTAGAGTAAAGGGTCTGGAGAGCAGAAATGAAAAGACCTTGGAAGCTGTATTTTAGATATTGCAAACCATCAACCGGTTCAAATGCTTTCTTAGCATCCACACTCAGAATTTATGCTGGGCAACGTACTCTGTTAAACATATCAGATCTATGGTATGCCTACTATTGTTCCCCACATGTCTGGCTTGAACAAATCCCACCTGATCTTTATCAATGTGTTTAAAGAACAATTGGAATAGGCGGTTAGCCAGGATTTTTTGTAAAGACCTTGTAGTCCGAATTAAGTGCAATTGGTCTGTAATTGTCAGTGGTGGGATGGGTCCTCATCTGGTTTAGGTATAATTGTAATATAAGAATGTACAAAGGACGATTGGGGGGAGGCCCTTTCCTCGAAGGAGTATTAGAGTTAACTGTTGAGGGGCAAGAATATGTAAATAAGTCTTATAATACGAGTAGGGGAGCCCGTCTGGACCAGGAGATTTATGCGTAGGTAGCTCTTTGACAACCAAAGTAAGTTCTTCAATAGTAATGAAAGCATTTAGTTTCTGGAGATCATTGGTGGGCAATTCGGGCAAACGTATGTCTGCTAGAAATGTGCGAAAGCGCTGGGGTTACACGGTTGTAATGTTTTCTATAGGACTCTCCAAATGCCCTAGTCATGGACTTGCTGAACTTTTTTTTGTGGAACAGACACATGTAACAAAAATGTTATTTGTAGAATTACTTGCCAGTGGCAGGAGGACAAGATCGAGCATTTGCCAACACAGTTCTGCCTTATTGTAAGGTGTACGATAAATGGACTAGATCACAAGACTCGCTCATCAGCGTCCGCTGTATTGGCAGAGGCTTTTCTTGAAGACTTTGTGTTGGTTAGACCATAACATCAAATAGCCTGTCTACAAAGCAACCGATAACTCAGTGCAAGTGTTGCTACATCAAGCAATATCATAACACAAATGACATAATACTTTTGACTTCATAGGGTTTAACAGGAAACTACTATGCAGCGTACCTTTTCTAAGCTGGTTAAACTGGCAAAGCATTGGTACCCGTACTGGAAGGCAGACATTGAAATAATATTTCCATTTGTCATATTAGACTCATATTAGTTTGATCGATTAATATAGACAGAATTTTATACAAGAGTATGTACATTGATGATCAAACTAGACTGTGATGGAGCTAAAACTCAATACTACCATCTGCTGGTAAAAAAAAACCACAAAAGCAGTTCATCTATTCAAACCATGTATAGATGTTCCCACTATTATTGAAAGCTGTTAACCTGTTAAATTATACAGTATGATCAAATTTCTTAGTATGTAATTTCTACCTACTCCACATTTCATTTTGCTTTTTAAACAGGTGTGTTAAAAGCAAAATGTAAATTGCAGTAATCCATTATTAACTAAGCTATCTGACTTTAGCAACATGTTCGATCCTGGCCTTAGGAACAGCCTGAAAACCAAACTCGAAATTCCAACTCTCAGGTGCTAAAAGTCTATCATAGCTTTGAATTGTATGACCAAACTCTAGAGTCTTTCTTGTGGTCTTTAGGCCCGTACACACGGTCGGACTTTTTCCCAACAAACTTCAAAATCTGCAAGTTTTCAAATTTGTCCGATTGTGTGTACGCTCCATCAGACAAAAAGTTCGGTCTGCAAACGGACAAACTTTTCAGCAACAAAAGTCTGATGATGCCTTGTCCGACTGTGTGTACAGCAAGCCATCAGACTTTTGAACAAAGTGCAAATACGCATGCTCAAAACCAATGTTAAAATCAACCAGCAATATCAGAAGTTAACCAAAGGGTGGCTCAAAAGAGCAGAAAAACCATGTGATGTTGGGAACGTTTTAGAAAAGTTTGTGCTATGGGTGTGACCGGACAACTCCCTCCTAGTTTGCTGGATGTCCGACCGTGTGTACGAGGCTTTTGAGAAAAAATAACTTTACATTAAAAGCATCTTGAACAGGTGAAAGTGTCTGCGCTGTGAAAATACAACACTGGGGCTGTATATGGGTGAAGGGGAGGGCACAAGTGGATGGGCAGCCCAAAAAACAGGTGAAGACAAGTGGCGTGTTACAACATGGTAGCAATATGGTAAACAATCTCTATAACATAAAATGGTGGCACATATATGATTGAAGGCAGTAAAGTCCAAACAAAGACCACGCAGTCACTATTAAGTCCAGATCCAACTGATGGATGGCAGAGTGAAAGAAAAAAAAAAAAAGATGGTCAAGGCCCAGCAACCGAATCTGTGAAACGGCAAGCCTCACACCTCGGAGTGTCACACACACCTCTAGTGGGCCCAGCAGCTCACCTCACAGCTGACATATATAGCCTGATCGTAAGCTTGCACACGAAGGTCTGATCTTATAAGAGGATACTGTTCGTAAGCTTGCACACGAAGGTCTGATCTTATAAGAGGATACTGTTCTTAAAGGGGTGTTCTACCCAAATGTAATGTTTATTAAAAGTCGGCAGCTACAAAAAGTGTAGCTGCTGGCTTTTAATAAACAGACACTTACCTTCTCCACGTTCCAGCGACGCGCCAACCGGGGCTCTGCTCCTCTCCCCCCCCCCTCCCCGGCCGGCATCCTCATTGCGACTGTGGGCATCCAGCCGTGACAGCCTTTGGCTTCACGGCCGGGCACCCACTGCGCATGCACGAGCCGCACTGCGCATGCGCTCGCGGCCCGCCGCTGATTGGACAAGCGATCGTCTATGACCTGTCAGTGTCCTAGACGATCGCCAAAGGGAGGGGCTGCAGTAAGGCGATTAGGCCTAATCGCCTTACCAGCCCCTCGGCGGAAGCAGGAAGTGGGACAGGGAGTACCACTCCTACTGAAGCCCCCACTCCCCCCCAAAAAAAATTACATGCCAAATGTGGCATGTAAGGGGGAGGGGAGGGGATTAAGCGGAAGTTCCATTTTTGGGTGGAACTCCGCTTTAAGGTCCCAGTAACAGGCAACACATGCAAGGAAAAAACACACAGCAAGATAGCGTAATACTGATACCACAGAGAGCCTAGTCTGAAGTCACGTGGTGTGACGATACACGTCGGGATTGGAGCGCTGGACAACTGTAGCACCTGACGGACGGCAAACGAGTTCTCTGCTCGTGGATATTGTGTACCGTCCATCTGCTCAAATGTGAGTTTTTTTTTATGTTTTAAATAAATTTGTTATACTGGATTATGCGATGTGCCCTCCTTCCCTTCATATTTTCTGTGACACCGCTACTCGAGTGATTTAGCACCTTCAGCATGACACACGGAAGACTTTGTGCGAGAGGAGAAGCAGGACACTGACGAGCTCGCTGCTCGTGGAGATAAGCTCTTTCTCCCATCACTTCATGTAAGTGCATCCAGGGCTGGCTGCGTGCTAGGCTCTCTGTGGTATCAGTATTACGCTATCTTGCTGTGTGTTTTTTCCTCGCATGTGTTGCCTGTCACTGGGACCTTAAGAACAGTACCCTCTATAAGATCAGACCTTCGTGTGCAAGCTTACGATCAGGCTATATATGTCAGCTGTGAGGTGAGCTGCTGGGCCCACTAGATGTGTGTGTGATACTCCGAGGTGTGCGGCTTGCTGTTTCACAGATTCGGTTGCTGGGTCTTCTACCATCAGACTTTTTTCTTTTTTTTCTTTTTTTTTTTCTTTCACTCTTCCTTCCATCAGTTGGATCTGGACTTAATAGTGACTGTGTGGTCTTTGTTTGGACTCTACTGCCTACAATCAAATATGTGCCACCATTTTATGTTACAGAGATTTTTTACCATATTGCTACCATGTTGTAACACGCCACTTGTCTTCACCTGTTTTTTGGGCTGCCCATCCACTTGTGCCCTCCCCTTCACCCATATACAGCCCCAGTGTTGTATTTTCACAGCGCAGACACTTTCACCTGTTCATTATCATTTTTTGTCTATCAAGGTAGACCTTCTAGCGTTTGCAGCAGTGCTCCCTTCACCTCCCTTTTCCCTCCCCTTTTCCATTCACAGACAGCGAAGGAGTTTCACCATATCCATTAAAAGCATCTTGTGGGGTCAAGGGGTGGCTTGTTTTGCAGCTCTTTTACCACTTAGAAATGGTTTTAATGTCCAAAGTCTGGGCACAGGTTTACTTTAACTTTCCCCTAGCTGAACACTTAATCCCCTAAAATAGGCTTTTAACACTTAACAAGTCCTTAATATTTAACATAACCCTTGAAGTGGCTTCAGAAAACTTGGTTGTCTTGGACCTCAGATATATTTGTACAAATCATTAGTATGACCTCCTCTGGAATCTGCAGTTCAGTTTTGGGCATCAGTTCTCAAAAAGGATATCAGAGAACTGGAGAAAGTGCAGAGAAGGGCAACCAAACTGATAAGAGGCATGAAGGAGCTTCGCTATGAGGAAAGATTAGAGGAACTGAATATATTCTCTTGACAAGAGGAGGTTAAGGGGGGATATGATCAACATGTATAAACACATAGGGGGCCCATATTGTGAACTTGGTGTTGAGTTATTCACTCTTTAGAGGACATGGGGACACTCTTTAGGTCTAGAGTAAAAGATTTCATCTCCAAATACGGAAAATGTTTCTTCAAAGTAATGCCGCGTACACACGATCATTTTTCGGGCTGTAAAAAAACGACGACAATTTTTTTTTTTTTCAACTTCATCATTAAAACGACATTGCCCACACACGATCGTGAAACAAAAAATGCTCTAGCAAAGCGCGGTGACGTACAACATGTACAAAGGCACTATAAAGGGGAAGTTCCGTTTGGATGACGCCACCCTTGGGGCTGCTTTAGCTGATTTCGTGTTAGTAAAAGACGATTTGCACTTTTCTGTCTGTCTACAGCGTGATGAATGTGCTTGCTCCATTATGAACGGTAGTTTTAACAGAACGAGTGCTCTCGTCTCATAACTTCTAAGCATGCACGTTTTTTTTGTTTTTTTTACGTCAAAGCCCACACACGATTATTTTTTACAACCCGAAAAACATTGTTTAAAATGTTGTGAAAAAATACAGCATGTACGATTTTTTTTTTTTTTTTTTTTTACGTTTTTCAGAACCCGAAAAATGTTCCTGAAGCCCACCCATGATCGCTTTTAAATTAAATTTTTTTAAACATTGTTTTTTACAACCCGAAAAATTATCGTGGTGTACGCAGCATAAGAGCTGTAAAAATGTGGAATAGACTCCCTGCAGAGGTGGTTCTGGCCAGCTCAGTAGATTGCTTTAAAAAAAGGCCTGGAATATTTCCTAAATGTACATAATATAACTTGCTACTGACATTTTTTATAGGTAAAGTTGATCCAGGGAATATCTAATTGCCTTTTGGTGGATCAGGAAGGAATTTTTACCATACTGAAGAAAATTGGATCATGCTTTTGCTGGTTTTTTTTTTCCTCCTGAATCAACTGTGGGTATACGCTTATGTATATGGGATTGTATGAATTTTTATTTTATTTTTTCCTTTCTAGTCTGCTTATCTTCAGCAAACTGTTTGCGGGCTTTCTTGTGTATCATCTTTAGAAGAGACTTCCTTATGGGACGACAGCCATGCAGACCAATTTGATGCAATGTGTGGCGTATGGTCTGAGCACTGACAGGATCACCCACCCCTTCAACCTCTGCAGCAATGCTGGCAGCACTCATACGTCTATTTCCCAAAGACAACCTCTGGATATGACGCCAAGCACGTGCACTCAACTTCTTTGGGCGACCATGGCGAGGTCTGTTCTGAGTGGAACCTGTCCTGGTAAACCGCTGTATGGTCTTGGCCACCGTGCTGCAGCTCAGTTTCAGGGTCTTGGCAATCTTCCTATAGCCTAGGTCATCGGAGCAACAATTTTTTTCAGATCCTCAGAGTTCTTTGCTATTAGGTGCCATGTTAAACTTCCTGTGAACAGAATGAAAGCGATAACACCAAATTTTAACACACCTGCTACCCATTGACACCTGAGACCTTTTAACACCAAGTTACATGGCATTGAGGAGGGAAAATGGCTAGTTTGCCAGTGGTTTCAAAATTAATGGCTGTGTGTTATTTTGAGGGGACAGCTAATTTACAATGTTATATAAGCTGTACACGCACTACTTTACATTGTAGCAAAGTGTCAATTTCTTCAGTGTTGTCACATGAAAAGATATAATAAAATATTTACAAAAAATGTGAGGGTGTACTCACTTTTGTGAGATACTGAATGTAATTGCATAAATCAGTACACTGGCCCAGCTGCATGATGGCATAGGTGTTTCCTCCTCTTGCTGTAAGCCCAGGCCAGCTTGATGCCACCCTATATTAATCACGTGTGTGTGTGTACATGTAGACTCAGAAGAAGTGCTTAGGGTGATACTAGGCATCTGATGCTGATACGCAAAGAATGAAGTCAATGGGGGGACAACGCTGGACAGAAGGATTTGAGGTGGTTTTAGGTGTTTAACATTTTTTCTACAAAGCCTGTCAGGGAGGCAATTCTTAAATATAGGTGAATTCATCCCTGAGACTTGTATAGTTTATAAATAAAAACGTGTGTCTCCTTGCTTTTATCAGGTTAACGCTTGTTTGTATCTCTACAGGGTTGAATTTACAGCCCTTGCTGCAGATCCCTCTGTAGTCAATCTTGGTCAGGGGTTTCCAGATATATCTCCTCCATCTTATGTCACAGAAGGTCTTGCTCAAGTGTCAACAGTGGACAGACTAAATCAGTACACACGTGGCTTCGTAAGTAGCTTTCTTTTCCTAACAATACTCAGTAGTTGGACTGCTGCTCAGTGTAGAAGGAAAAGGGGACAAAAACGTGTGACACAAAGAATTGTATAACTCTCAGCACCTTGTAGCATTCCTTGTCAGTACTTCAAGCTGAAATCATCAGGTTTTTTTTATTTTTTTTATTGATGTCTTCACTTATAATCAATGTATTCCTGTTTTAAAGGGGTTGTAAAGGTAAAAAAATAATTCCCTAAATAGCTTCCTTTACCTTAGTGCAGTCCGCCTTCACATACCTCATTCTTCGATTGCTTTTAAATGTCCTTATTTCTTCTGAGAAATCCTCACTTCCTGTTCTTGTGTCTGTAACTCCACACAGTAATGCAATGCTTTCTCCCTGGTGTGGAGAAAGCCTCTTGAGGGCGGAGGGGGCGAGCAGGAGGGTCAGGACACTCTCTACTTTGCAGATAGAGAAAGGAGCTGTGTGTTGGTGGGCGTCCTGACACTCCTGCTCGCCCCCTCCCCCCTCAAGAGGCTTTCTCCACACCAGAAAGAAAGCCTCGAATTACGGTGTTTAGTTACAGACAGAAGAACAGGAAGTGAGGATTTCTCAGAAGAAATAAGGACATTTAAAAGCAAAATTGAAGGATGAGGTAAGTGAAGGAGGACTGCACTAAGGTAAAGGAATTTTTTTTTTTACCTTTACAACCCCTTTAAGTTCAGATTTATCACCTTTTGTCTTAGATTTGTGATGCCATGAAAGGAAAGTTTGGGTGCCAGTTTGTTGAGAAAAAGGAATGAAAGATTTAAAAAAAAAGCACTATGCTAGGCACCATTTTAATTTTTGTTGATAAATCCAAATATAGATTCAGAGCAATTGGAATAGGGAACATTTACTTCCAGCAGTTATACCTATGTTAAAGCAGTGTTTCCCAACTCCAGTCCTCAAGGCACACCAACAGGTCATGTTTTCAGGATTTCCATTATTTTGCACAGGTGATTCGATCAGTTTCACTGCCTTAGTAATTACCACAGCTGTTTCAATTGAGGGAAATCCTGAAAACCTGACCTGTTGGTGTGCCTTGAGGACTGGAGTTGGGAAACGCTGTGTTAAAGCATACCATGTCTTGGATCAGTAAATCACAAAACTTATATTCCATTTACTACTAATGGCCTGTCACCATAACCAGATGATGTGTATAACTGTCCAGTAGCAACGCTTGTTCTGCAGTTGCAAGGGACCGCTAAATCCTGAGTGTACGCCATATGCTAAATTCATCTCGCAGCTTAAATGGAGCTCTGGCACAACTGTTTTGTTTTCACCTTCCACAATGCAGTTTTGGCACCCCAGAAACCAATATAATGGTATAGCCTGATCTCTGGTTGTTTGCAATCAGAATTCACTTGCAGCATGTGTTCAGCTTGTCTTTTGAAACATGAAATCGCAGCTTTTCTATATAATATAGATAATTGCAGACACCTTGCTATTCGTGCCTTAGCCTTCTTCTTTTACTCTTTTTATTATGATAGGTTACATTTCAGGCCGGGTTCACACTGATACTACGTGAGTCATACGACTTACTTCCTACTTTGTTCTGCGACATCAGTCCTACATCGATCCTACATTGGTCCTACATCCATCAGACTTGAATGAACACAATTATACTTTGATCCAACTTTGTGATAGTCTGTCTTGTCCTTTGACCAATCAAAACAATCCCAGTGTGAGATAAATTCATTTTACTGCTGCTGTAATCACCATGTCCGATGTCAAATGTCGGATGGTTAGGACAAGGATCCTACTTTGATCCGACTTCAGTGATATTCAATGGGCTGAAGTAGGATCAAAGTCAGACCAAAGTAGTACAGGGAGACTTGTGTCGTACCAGTTAAGATGGCTCTCATAGGGAAACATTGATTTTTGAGGCTGGGTTCACACAGATACGACTTGACAGTCATACGACTTTCATCCTACTTTGCTCTGCGACATCAGTCCTACATCGATCCTACATTGATCCGACATCCATCCGACTTTCATGAACAGGATACTACTTTGATCCAACTTTGTGATAGTCTGACTTGTCCTTTGACCAATCAAAACAATCCCAGAGTGAGATCAATTCATTTTACCGCTGCTGTAATCACAATGTCGGATGTCAAATGTCGGTGGTAAGGACAAGGATCCGACTTTGATCCGACTTCAATGATATTCAATGGGCTGAAGTAGGACCAAAGTCGGACCAAAGTAGTACAGGGAGCAATTTTCCCATATGGAAACATTGATTTTCACACGTCATGCGACATGAACTCCCAATGTAGGAGCGTTTGTCGTACCGGTGTGAACCCGGCCTCAAACGGCATCTTTATATGAAACATATCGTTCTTGTTGAAGAAAAATTACTAGGTTATGTATGACGATCTATAGAGAAAAGTTAAAGTGGTTGTAAAGTTAAAGTAAAGTTAAAATTAAATATATCCAGTGCCTTAAAGTATTTATACCCCTTGAATTTTCCACATTTTTGGAATTTTATGTGATAGACCAACACGCAGTGGCACATAATTGTGAAGTGGAAGTAAAATGATAAATGTTTTTTTTTTTTTTTACAAATATGTGAAAAGTGTGGCGCGCATTTGTATTCAGCCCCCCTGAGTCAATACTTTGTAGAACCCGTTTTCACTGCAAGTCTTTTTGGGGATGTCTCAACCAGCTTTGCACATCTAGAGAGCAGGCACGGACTGGGACAAAAAAAAGGGATTTTTAAATACAGCTTACCTGTAAAATCCTTTTCTTGGAGTACATCACGGGACACAGAGCGGCATATTCATTACTATATGGGTTATATGGAGTACCTTCAGGTGTGGACACTGGCAATCTCAAACAGGAAGTCCCCTCCCTATATAACCCCCTCCCCTAGAGGGAGTCCCTCAGTTTTGTAGCAAGCAGTATGCCTCCCAAAATGGTCACCCAAAAGAGGGGTGGGAGCTCTGTGTCCCGTGATGTACTCCAAGAAAAGGATTTTACAGGTAAGCTGTATTTAAAAATCCCTTTTTCTTTCTCGTACATCACGGGACACAGAGCGGCATATTCATTACTATATGGGATGTCCGAAAGCAATGCTTTAATGAGGGGAGGGAGACATCTTCCAAAGAAGGATTTAATTTTAGAGGTATACTCAGATACTAGTAAATCCAACTTAAACGAGAAATGTAAATCTCAAATCAAATCAAGGGAGCCCCCTCAGATCCTGAGGAGCTTGAATCGCGGCCTGTAGTACTGACTGCCCAAAGGCTGTATCCGCATTCCTTCTTACGTCCAATTGATAAAATTTTGTAAACATGTGGACTGACGACCACGTTGCTGCCTTGCATATTCGAGCCATAGAGATCTGATGATGTGCTGCCCAGGAGGTGCCCCTGGCCCTGGTAGAATGGGCCTTTACCGACAAAGGAGGAGGCACCTCTTCAAACCGCAGGCCCGAACAATTAATTGTTTAATCCATCTTGCGATGGTGGATCAAGCGGCTGCCTGACCCATCTTGGGCCCTTCCGGTAAAACGAACACCACATCTGTTTTCCGAACCTTCTCTGTAGCTTTAAGATAGGCCTTTACGGCCCTGACAATATCCAACGTATGCAGCAACCCCTCTTTTCTAGAGGTGGGTTTTGGAAGAAGGATGGAAGTACCACATCCTGGTTCAGGTGGAAACTGGATATAACCTTTGGTAGAAAGGAAGGATGAGGACGGAACCCCGCCCTATCCTTATGCAAAATGAGATATGGTTCCTTACAAGATAAGGCTGCCAATTCCTATACTCTCCTGGCCGAAACTATGGTGATCAGAAATACCGACTTTCTAGTCAGTAAAATCAAGGTACCTCAGCCAACGGCTCAAGAGGTTGTTTCTGTAGGGATGACAGAACAAGATTTAAGTCCCATGGACAAAGTGGTGACTTGACAGGAGGATTAATACGCAAGACCCCCTGTAAGAAGGTCTTTACCAGCGAGTGGGTGGCCAGCGGCCTCTGAAACCACACTGACAGAGCTGAGATCTGTCCCTTGATTGTGCTTAGTGCCAGGCCTTTATCCACTCCTAGCTGGAGAAAACTTAACACCCTATCAGTCGTATATTTGCGGGAATTCCATCTTTTGGATTCACACCAGCCTACGTAGTTCCTCCACACCCTGTAATAAATCACCCTGGAGACCGGCTTTCTAGCCCTAATCAGGGTAGGGATTACCTGCCTAGACAGACCTCTACCCCTGAGAATCAGGGATTCAGCCTCCAGGCCGTCAAATTTAGACGCCGTAATGTAGGGTGGAGGATCGGGCCTTGAGAGAGTAGGTCTGGTTGTAGAGGAAGAGTCCAAGGGTCTCCCACTGCCATCTTCAGGACTAGTGAGTACCAAGTCCTCCGGGGCCAAGCCGGAGCTACTAAAATGACTGGCTTGTGCTCCACTCTGATCTTGCGCAACAGGCGAGGGAGTAACTGTAGCGGAGGGAATGCATATAGAAGTTTGAATTGATTCCAAGGGCAAACCAACGCATCGGTTCCGCAGGCCATAGGATCCCTCGTTCGAGACACGAACCTGTCTAGTTTCTTGTTGAACCTGGATGCCATTATATCTACGTCTGGCATTCCCCACCTCTGGCAGATTGTCTGAAAGACCAGGGGATGCAGAGACCACTCCCCTGGCGACAGACTCTGGCGACTTAAGAAGTCTGCCTGCAGGTTGTCCACTCCGGGAATGAATATCGCCGAAATGCAGGGTACATGAACCTCTGCCCACTGAAAAATCAAGCTCACCTCCCTCTGAGCGGCCCGACTCCTGGTTCCCCCTTGGTGGTTTATGTATGCCACCGCCGTGGCATTGTCTGACTGGATTCTCACCGGGAACCCCTTTAATCTGGAGGTCCATGCCAGAAGGGCTAGGCGAGCAGCTCTGATCTCCAAGATATTGATGGGGAGCTGCCTCTCTGCTTTCACCCAAGTTTCCTGGCGAGAGGACCCCTCGAAGACCGCCCCCCCCAGCCTGCCAGGCTGGCGTCTGTGGTAACTACCTTCCAGACAACAGGGCTGAAGGATTTTCCCTTTAGAAGATTCTGGGGGTTCAACCACCAGGCCAGGCTTTGTCGGACCCTTGATGATAGCGTCAAAGGGGACTCTAAGGCATGTGCCCTCTTGCCCCAGGCTGCTAGAATGGCTGCCTGTAGGACGCGAGTGTGGATCTGAGCGTATGGTACTGCCTCGAACGTGGCCACTAGCTTGCCTAGTAATCGCATACACAGGCGAATAGTTGGTTTTTTTCTTGTTTAGAACCAACTGAACCAGCCCCTTGATAGCCTCGATCTTTACCAGGGACAGGAACACTCTTTGCTGTTCTGTGTCTAACCTCATGCCGAGGTATTCCAACTGCTTTGTAGGCTGGAACGCTGACTTTCCCCGGTTTAGGACCCAGCCGAATTCTTCGAGGTACCGAACCGTGAGGTTTACTGCCTTTTGCAGACCCGACCGTGAGTGATCTATGATTAAAAGGTCGTCCAAGTATGCTAGGACTGTGACCCCCTGGACCCTTAAATTGGCCAGAACTGGGGCTAGGATCTTCGTGAATACCCGGGGGGCCGTGGCCAGCCCGAAGGGGAGCGCCCTGAATTGGAAGTGTCGCTGCCCCATCGCGAAGCGTAAAAATCTTTGATGCGACTGACAGATTGGTACATGAAGGTAAGCATCCTTTATGTCTATGGAGGCCAGAAAATCGTCCTTCTGGAGCGCGGCGGCTGCTGACCGGATGGATTCCATCCGGAAGGAACGAACCCTTAGGAAACCGTTTAACCTCTTTAGGTCCAAGATTGGCCTGACATCGCCGTTGGGCTTTGGTATGACAAAGAGATTGGAATAGAAACCTAGCCCTTGCTCTTGGGCTGGCACTTCTATAATTACGTCCTGGCAAAGCAGGTGATCCAAAGCTGCCAGCATTGAGGCCTTCCTTGCTGGATCCCTTGGTAGCCTTGATTCCTGAAAATGAGGCGGAGGATACCTTAGAAACTCCAGTCTGTAACCTGTGGCTACAGATGCCCGGACCCATTTGTCGGGGATCTTGGCTTCCCAAACTTCTGAGAAGAAATGAAGCCTTCCCCCCACCCGCGAGAGTGGGGGCGCCCCTTCATAAGGCAGACTTAGGGGCTGTCTTTGTCGGCTTGCGATACCACGGCCTCTTACCCCCCGGGGGCCTGTCCCTGCGATCTACCGTTAATGTTGGATCGTGCAGGCGGCCGTCGATACTGCCTGGAATTTGAGGGCCCCGAGACAGGAAAGAGCTGCCTTTTAAATGTAGGCGCCCGGAATGTCTTTTTGACCGGTAAAAGGGTACTCTTGCCATTTGAAATAGTCTGAATATATTTATCCAGATCCTCTCCGAAGAGTCGTCCTCCATGGAAGGGAAACCCTGCCAGAAGCTTTTTGCATGGGGGCTCCGCCGCCCAGTTCTTCAACCATAAGAGCCTTCTCATGTGTACCAAAAATAGTGATAAACGAGAGGCCTGCTGGATGGAATCTTTTATAGCATCTACAGCAAAACACAGAGCTCTGGGAATGTCAGAAAACTCTTCTGCTTGTTGGGTAGGCATGTCCTTTAACATTTCCTTTGTCTGGTCTTTTAACGCCTGACAAACACCAATCGCAGCCACAGCTGGCTGTACCACTGCTCCTGCCGTAGCAAAGGATGCTTTTAAAAGTGTCTCTAACCTTTTATCAACCGGATCTTTAAACATATGTATGTTTTCCACCGGGCAAGTTAGTGATTTATTCACACATGAGATGGCTGCATCCACTACTGGGAGCCTCCACCTCTTGGAGAATTTTTCCTCCATGGGGTAAATGACCGCAAATCTTTTCGGTGGCAGAAAAATCCTGTCCGGGCGTACCCAATCCCGAAAGATCAATTCCTCCAAAAGAGGATGGACTGGAAAAAACTGCGTTGCTTAACGGAGCTTTCAAAGAGCCCAGAGAGGATACCGGAGGAACCTGAGGCTCTGGCAATGGTAAACTAAATGCCGAGCGGACCATGTCCGTCAAAGACTGTACCCACAGTCTTTCTGTCTGGGAGTCTGAGGGGTCTGCCTCGGAGGAACCATTTTCAATCCCTGAACCCTCTTGGTTCAGGTCTAGTTGATCCTCCTGTGATTCCAATTCCTCCGGAGAGAGAATCTCAGCATCTGAGGATACACCTCTTGGTGATGGGGATCTAACCCGTTTCTTACCAGGAATAGCTCTAGCGATCAATGCTGCTATTCTCTCTTCTAGCCCCCCTAGGGATACGGCTAGCATCTCCTCTGTGATAAACACAGGGCTGGGCTGATCTGGGCCAGCCTCCGCACCAGATCCCCCTAATGGCTCATCCAAGGCGCTTTTTATGTTAATAAGTTGCGGGGAAAGTATCGGCATATCAGAATCAGAAAGGGAACCCTTTTGTTTTTTGGTCTTTTTTGTACCCTTTGACCCCGAACCTTTGGAAGCCATAATACAAAATCGAGGGACTCCGCCCACACAACAGACTGTAGTGGGCAGGAGTACAAAACCAGAGTTTAGGGGACAATAGATCACTAATGCCCAAAAACTGATGGGATCCCGTATGTTTTTTTTTTTTTTTTTTTTTTTAAATATATATTATATATTTACTTTTGACAACATACAGTGACCCCAAACAAGTTTGCCAGCCTCCAACCTGCTGCAAAAAAGGGGGATTTCTTGGCTTAACAAAAAAGGCATTGGAACAAAGTCCACATGTACTACCCCTCTTCCGCCACCGGGAGTCACTGTTCTGCCGCTCTGCGTCCTCTCCTCTGAAAATCAGCCTCAGACTGAGCACTGACAATGCCTGCTGTCTATAACAGCACAAAGGCGCGCCCCTGTATGACGCCGCAGGCACGCCCCCCCCGCCCTCCTGTCTGAACGGCGCGAAAAACGTCAATAAGACGTGCGCACGCGCGCGTATGCCGGAAACAGGAGGAACATGTAGGAGCCGCGCTGCTGGAGATCCAGGAACGCAGAAACAGGCGGCAGATTCAAACCCCCGGCCAGGTAGGACTCTCCAAAGGCCCCTAGGGATCCTTACTAGCCCTAGGAAGAAACAGCAGGTTTAGCTAGCAACACATATTTAGACAGGGGGACCTAGTGATGGGGGAGAAAAGGGTATCATCCTGTCTCTTTTAGACATAGTGAGCAAGGTTGCCCATGCAGAGCATACTTAGGCTATCCCCCTTTTTAGGTTACCCCGGAGAGCCTGCTGTCGAACCAAGTCCCGCAGGCTCCCCCTTACCTGCTCCATGCTGCAGGATGTTTGTCCAGCAAACTGATCCAATCTTCTCCCATCTCCGTGGGTAGCGTAGTAGACCTTCAGGCCCTGGGGTCCTATGAAGGTACCCACTGTCCTGGACCTATATAGCACCCTGGCAAACAGGAACTTATGGTTTTTACAAACTCCAAGTCCTGGGCCCAGGGTCCAGCCCTCCAAAGAGGAGCATTATAGGCAAAACCCCACGGCTTGGGGCCCGGGTACTGTCCACTTTGGCACTGAGGCTCCTTGGACAGATCCGGTTAGCCCGCCCTTAATCCCAAGGATGTGGAGCAAAGCTATTCCGTGACCAACACCTAAGACACTGGCGAAAAAACTGAGGGACTCCCTCTAGGGGAGGGGGTTATATAGGGAGGGGACTTCCTGTTTGAGATTGCCAGTGTCCACACCTGAAGGTACTCCATATAACCCATATAGTAATGAATATGCCGCTCTGTGTCCCGTGATGTACGAGAAAGAAATAGGCCCGGGCATTTTAAACTGAGCAGCCCGGGGGGGGTGCGGCGGGGGTTAATGATTGGATGTGGGGTGAGATAAAGAAATATAGATAGATAGATAGATAAAGGGAAGAAATAAGATTAGTAGATAAATAACAGGAGGGAGAAATGTAGATAAAGGGGGGAGAGAGAAAGAGAGAGAGAGAGAGAGAGAGAGATAAAAATGAAGATAGAAAGAAGGGAAGGAATGAAGATAGATAGATAGAGAAAAATAGATAAGGAAAGAAAGATAGATACAAGTAGTAAGAAAGGAAGGAAGGAAGATTGAGATAAAGATAGATAAAAAGGAAGATAGATAAAGATAGAAAGAAGGGAAGGAAGATAGATAAAGAAATAAAGATAAAGATAGATAGAAAGAAAGAAAGAAAGAAAGAAGGGAATGAAGGAAGATATAGATAGATATAGAAAGATAGATAAAGAAATATAGATAGATAGATAGATAAAGATGGATAATAGGGAGAGAGAAAGAAAGAAAGGTGAAGAGAGAGAGAGAGAGAGAGAAGGGAATGAAGGGCACCCCTACATCAGTGTACAGTGTACTCACTCGGAGGTAGGAGAGACTGACTGGATGAATGGATATCAGACTCCATCTTTCCTTTCTGTTTGGATTTAGTTTGAATATTCCCTCCCACATCCCTTAGGCAGCAGAACAGTGTCTGTCTGGGAAAGTGGGCGGGGCAGACACAGGACGAGAGGAGGGAGAGGAGCAGCTCCTCTCCTCTCACTGGTTGTGCAGGCAGCAAGGGGAGGGGTAAAATGTCAGAGCTGATCTAAAGTTCAACTTTCTCTATCTGGCCCAGCTCATCTCTATCTGGCGCTGTGTTGGTGGCGGGTAAACTGGACTATTAGGTAAACTAGAAGTCCCCTCTTGGCCTGCAATCCCTTGGTACACCCCTCGGGAGACATGACATGTGGAGCATTCGCGGGCCGCTCACGGGCCATCATCGGCCCGTGGGCCACCGCGGCCCACCGGGCATTTGCCCGGTATGCCCTTTGGCCAGTACGGGCCTGCTAGAGAGTGACATTTTTGCCCATTCTTCACTGCAAAATAACTCAATCTCTGTCAGATTGGATGGAGAGCATCTGTGAACAGCAATTTTCACAGATTCTCATTTAGATTTAGGTCTGGACTTTGACTGGGCCAATGTAACACATGAATATGCTTTGTTCTAAAAAAATATATTGTAGCTCTGGCTGTATCTTTAGGGCCCCTGTCCTGGAATGTGAACCTCTGCCCCAGTCTCCAGATTTTCTTCTAAGATTGCCCTGTATTTGGCTCCATCCATCTTCCGATCAACTCTGAGCAGCTTCCCTATCCCTGCTGAAGAAAAGACATGATGCTGCCACCACCATGTTTCACAGCGGGGATGGTGTGTTCAGGGTGATGTGCAGTGTTGGTTTTCACATAGCATTTTGCTTTTTAGGCCAAAAAGTTTAATTTTGGTCTCATCTGACCAGAGCACCTTCTTCCACATGTTTTCTGTGTCCCCCACATGGCTTCTCGCAAACTGGACTTCATAAGGCTTTCTTTGAACCATAGTTTTCTTCTTGCCACTCTTCCATAAAGGCCAGATTTGTGGAGTGCATGACTAATAGTTGTCCTGTGGACAGATTCTCCCACCTGAGCTATGAATCTCTGCAGCTCCTCTGATTAATGCTCTCCCTGCCCGGCCTGCCAGTTTAGGTGGACAGCCATGTCTTGGTAGGTTTGTGCCATATGCTTTCCATTTTCTGATGATGGATTGAACAGTGCTCTGTGAGATGTTCAAAGCTTGGGATTTTTTTTTTTTTTTTATAACCTAACCATGCTTTAAACTTCTCCACAACTTTATTCCTGACCTGTCTGTGTTTCTTGGCCTTCATGATGCTGTTTGTTCATTAAGATTCTCTAACATACCACTGAGGGCTTCACAGAACAGCTGTATTTATACTGAGATTAAATTACACACAGGTGGACTTTATTTACTAATTGGGTGACTTCTGAAGGCAATTGGTTCCACTAGATTTTAGTTAGGGGTATGAAAGTAAAGGGGGCTGAATACAAATGCACACCATACTTTTCACATTTATTTGTAAACAAATTTGAAAAATGTTGATAATTTTCCTTCCACTTCACAATTATGTGCCACTTTGTGTTGGTCTATCACATAAAGTCCCAAGAAAATACACTTACATTTTTGGTTGTAACATGACAAAATGTGGAAAATTTCAAGGGGTATGAATACTTATTCAAGGCACTGAATATTTTCTGTAATTAACCAACTTCTTACACTTGCCTGCCCTGTGCGATGGTCTTGCACAGATCTAGATCATCCTTCTGAGGTCCCCTGCTGATGCACTTGGCTCCTCCTCTCCTTGGTGTGCTACCATAAGAAGCCACTGCCTATGGTGCCAGAGCCAGGCTGTATGCTTCTATTGACACGTGCATCGTGCGGCTTGGCTTTAGCTATCATGGACAATTCCTTTTAAAATCCATGATGATTCTTTTCTGGCCACTTAACGGTCAACATCTTTTTTTGAGCTTGTGTTTTATATAGATATGTAGATATATAGTTAGACTCAACTAAGCTATAGACGCATTGAGTGTTTAGTTGAGTATCTTTGTAAAATTAGTTTTTGTTCTTTCAAATTTCAAACAACTTGGTTTATCTGTAATACCTTTTTTATAGGGTCACCCACCGCTGGTCGATGCTCTCTCTAAGATTTATGGCAAAGTGACTGGAAGAAAGATCAATCCAAACAAAGACATTCTTGTGACAGTGGGAGGATATGGATCACTTTTCAGTGCAATCCAGGGGCTTATGGAAGAAGGTGATGAGGTGAGTTTTGTTTTGGTCTTAGGCTGGGTTCACACCTATGCGAATTGAGTACGGCTTAAACCGCATCCAATACGCAGAACATTTCTAAATACATTGTTTTCAATGAGGCTGGTTCACATATGTGCGATGCATTCGCACTGCGCATTGCAGTAAAAACGTATGCAGATTTTATGCCTTGCAGTGCAGCTCAGGTGTGAATTCAGTCCCATTATCTTCTATGGGTACGCAGCTGATTCGCAGATGTGTTCAGTTCTCTTCAGGAATTTCTCTCATTCAGCTCAATACATTTCTCCCCCACTCTCCTCTCACCCGGAACTTCTCCCAGGTCTCCAAATCCGCAGCTAAAACGCAATGGATCTGCTGAACACTTCCCTTATCTATCTGCAGAGATTACAGAGCTGAAATTCACACCGCACTAGTGTGAACCCAGCCTTAGAGATCCTAAGTCTTGTATGTATGTAAGACCCCTTTCCTTTTTCGGCTGCTAGCAGGGCGCTTTTACCCCCCCCTACCTTTGCGTGAGCTAGCGGCCGGAGAAAAAGTTAAAAGCAACTGTATTTGCGGTGCTGCCGAAACACTTTTGTAGGCACTTTGGCAGCGCTGCCCATTCATTTCAATGGGCAGGGGTGTTTTGGGAGCTGTGTATACACCGATCCGAAACCCCTAAAGATGCTACTTGCAGGACTTTTTCTAATGGCCTGCAAGTGCACTGCTCCAGTGTGAAAGCACTCAGGCTTTCACATTGGGGTGGCATGGGAGGCGTTTTACTTTAAAACTAAAACGCCTAATGTGTAAAAGAGGTCTTAATGTGCAAACTACAAGTGCAAAGTGAACTTGAAACTGCACTTGGAAGTGCAGTCGCTGTAGATCTGAGGGGGACATGCAATGAAAATAAAAAACAGCATTTTAGCTTGTACATGATTGGATGATAAAATCAGCAGAGCTTCCGCTCATTTCAGATCTTCCCCTCAGATATACAGCAACTGCAATTTTAAGTGCAAACTGTATTTGCCTTTTGTAAATAACCCCCAATGTGTCCTTATGTGTAAGTTATTGTGTTATAAAAGAGAACTATAGTGGTTTAGTCTTGGCTTTATAGATAAACATTTAATGCATGACAAAGGATGAATAGGTCACCATGAAAATGCAAGAACGTTTTTTTATTTTATTTTCTTATAGAAAGTAATGGCTCAAAACGTATGTAATGCTTTCCCTACAAAGGTTTTGTTGGCCCCATCAACATACTATGTTAAATTTTCTTATTTTTCTATGGTGTTTTTCAAGTTGGTATGACGGAATGATAAAGGTTCCTATACTTGAGGTGAAAACTATCTTAAAGCGGAGCTCCAGCCGCGATTTTTTTTTTTTAAATAAGGACACTTACCTTGTCCTACTTGCCCGCGCTGATGGGCCCCCCGATGCCGGTCCCACGATCGCTCCGTGTCCCGCGCCGCCATTCACACTATGGGAAACAGACAGTGAAGCCGTACGGCTTCACTGCCCATTTCCTACTGCGCCTGCGTGAGTCTCACGCTGGCTTGTGAATGGGCGCGCTGCTCTCTGAGAACACACACAGTTCCCAGAAAGCAGCACGCCCCATTCACAAGGAGAAGGACAAGAAGAAAAGGCACCGCGGAGTGGAAGAGGCAGATTACGGACTTCGCATAGCAACAGCTATTTCGGGTGAGTATTTATTTATTTTTTTTCAGGTTTTTTTTATTTAATTTTTTTAAACAATATGGCAAAATGTTGTTTTCCTGGGTGGAGCTCCGCTTTAATTTAGAAATGTTTTGGTCCAGGTCAGGTGTTGATCTCTTGTTTTTTAGGTAATCTTGGACACTACTATGTTTCTATCTAAACTAAAATGTAAAAATGTATCAGGAGGACTTGGCAAGTGTGCAGGTTAGAAAGTCCTCTTCAACTCTTATGCTGCGTACACACAATCCATCGGAGTAAAAGAGACCATGTTCTATATTTAAACTGCGATTGAATTGGAATTTCCAATGGAATTTCTCTGATACATCTATAACAATGATTTAAGCATTGATAAGTAAAATTAAAAAAAAATTGTAATTTTTATTTTTTAAAACCATGCTCTTCTTTTTATTTTATTTTTTTGTGATACAGGTTATTATTATTGAGCCTTTTTTTGACTGTTATGATC
Organism: Rana kukunoris; assembly: GCA_029574335.1. NCBI lineage: Eukaryota > Metazoa > Chordata > Amphibia > Anura > Ranidae > Rana > Rana kukunoris. The sequence goes on from CM056055.1 coordinate 160,532,698, forward strand.
CTATGATAAAGATGGCTGGGGCCACGCCTGTCTACATTCCACTGAGATATGTAAGTAATAAATTAACAGTTTTTTGACTCCATGCACACTGGGATTAATAAAAAATTAAATAAAAAAAAAAGCCAGTTCTCTGGGCAGAAAAGAACTGTGGTAATGCAGCGCTGTACCTAAATGAAATTTTATAATTTTCTTCTCACAAATAGATGTTTCTTTTGGTGGTATTTAATCACCGCTGATTTATTTTTATTTTGCTTGATCGTTTGTCAGTAAATTTTATAAAGTAATTTTTCTCCTTCAGACCCCTTTCACACTGTATCAGTTTGCAGGCACTATTGCGCTAAAAATAGCGCCTGCAAACCGACCCTAAACAGCCGCTGCTTTCTCTTCAGTGTGAAAGCACGAGGGCTTTCACGCTGGAGTGGTGCGCTAGCAGGATGGTAAAAAAAGTCCTGCTAAGGCAGCTGTGGTGGCTCAACGTGATTGGCACTGCGCTGATAAGCCGTTTACCTCTGCAGCCAAGGGTTCGGATCCCGGTCTCGGCTTCATGTGAATTGAGTTTGGTGGTATCAGCCCGGCTCCCGGTGGGTGTGCTATGCAAGATAAGCCTGTCCTGTTGGGCTCCCAAGCGGAGCAGGTAGGGCGGGGTGAGGGGGAGGGGTGAGAATGAAAATTCTTAGAAAAAGACTTGGAACATTTGAAAGTCATTGGAAAGATTTAGTTTACTTTAACCATTTGATTTTGGAATGAATGAACTTTACCAAATGAAAATCACATGCACTGTTAGAAATTTGTTTTGAGAAAAAAATTTCATCCTGCTTTTTTGAACTTTCCTCCCACTGCAGTCAAAAATGAATGTCGATTGGACTTATAGGATGGCACACTGGGGGGGGCTCTGCTATAGGGTGGCACGCTGGGGGGCTCTGCCATAGGATGGGACTCTGATGTATGGAGAGAATGTTGGGACATTAGTGTAAGGCAGGACTTTGATGGGAGAGTGGTGCTTATCCTGACTGCTGTACGGTATATGTTGTTTTGTTTGTTACTTACTCCTGGTATGGTGGCCACCTGTAGGCCTGGGGGCCCCATAATCTTCTATTGCCAGGGGGCCCCATGAGTTGTCAGTCTGCCCCTGGTGTACACTCATTATGAAAGGCATTTAAAAAAATTAAATAAAAAATTACACCCTACTTGCAGACTAGATGAAGGCTCTAGTGATTTTGTTTTTTTAAGGAGATGGGGTAACACACAGTAATATTTACCTTAATCCGCAGTCCCATCACAGCCAGCGGTCAGGCCCACTACTTCCCAATGCTGGAATGTGGACAGACACTCTTATTAGCCTTCACTTCCTATTCTGCTGATCCTACACTGTACGTGGTGACGCTGGCACGAGAGGCGGTGACAAGATTGGTTGAAGACTGCAAAGAAAAGTGACTTTGAGACCTCGGCAGTCAGACTGGAACCACCTGGGAGGAAGATCACTGGTAAGCATTACTCTGTGTTATCCTATCACTTTAAAAAACAAGCACAGGGTCCCTTGTGTACTGTCGGGAGAGTGGAAGACAATGTTAAAGTGGTTGTAAAGGCTGAATGTTCTTTACCTTTATTCTACGCATGAAGGTATAAATCTTTAGTGTACAGCTCCCCCCTCGGCCCCCCAAATACCTAAGCCTGCTCTCGATCCAGCGATGTGCACGAGACCTGAGGCTCTCCCGGGTCTCTCCCTCCTAAATGGCTGACATGTATGAGCCATTGGCTTCTGCTGCTGTCAATCACAGCCAGTGAGGAGGGAGCAAGGCGGGGGGGGGGGGGGGGCTGGGGGGCTGAGCCATGCTTTCTGTGTCTTAAAGCGGAGGTTCACCCTAAAAAACATCTATATACCATTACATCCAGCATACTGCTGACATCTACAGTATGCTGGTATTTATTTATTTTTCTCTGTACATACGGTCTTATAGTTCTTTTCACCGGGTTCCGGAGTAGGCGTAGATGATTGACGTGCGGGTAAGGCGCGTCACGCATTCCGAAACTAGCAGAACTGGGAGTTGGCTCTTTACATGGCTATACGCGCCTGCCGTGTAGAGCTGACTGTGCAGGCGCCGTATAGAGCCGAGTCCCAGTTTGGCTATTTTCGGAACGCGTGACGCGCCTTACGTCAATCATCTATGCCTCTTCATAGGAACGCCTACTCCCCGGGGAGGGGGGGAGAACCCGGAAGCCGGGTGAAAAGAACTATAAGACCGTATGTACAGAGAAAAAAAAATACCAGCATACTGTAGATGTCGGCAGTATGCTGGAAGTAATAGTATATAATTGTTTTAGGGTGAACCTCCGCTTTAAGGACGCAGAGAGCTGGCTCGGGAGCGAGCACACACGAGTGCCGCCACAGCAAGTGGCTTGCTATGGGGCACTCGGCAAGGAGGGACCCAGGAATAAGAGGGTTGGGGCTGCTCTGTGCAAAACTGCTGCATAGAGCAGGTAAGTATGACTCTTTTTTTTGTTTGTTTTTTAAATAATTTTTCCTTTTACAATCACTTTAAAGCTTTAACTGTCGACAGTTGTGGCTTTAATTTTTTTTAAATATGATTATCACATAGAGATTATAGTTCCTATTTTTCTGTTCATATGGTGTATTATGTACAGTATTTATCTTATACTTATTATTTGGTAAAGTATTATATATTTATGCTTTTCATACACAGAAGGATAGTGGGAAAGGAACAGTATCGAGTGCTGACTGGGTCTTAAACCCTGAAGAACTAGCCAGCAAATTCAGTTCCAGAACAAAGGCCATTATACTGAACACTCCAAACAATCCTATGGGCAAGGTAGGTACTATGATCACTGTATTACAGTAGTAAGATTCTATACCACTGCATAAACACCTCCCGGAATGCCCTGAAAGAGACAGTTCTGTTTTTTGCACAGGCTATCAATACAAAAATGCTGACTTAAAGCGGAGTTCCACCCTTAAAACCACGTTGTTTCATCCCATCCAGCATACTGGCGTCAGCGCCAGTATGCTGTTGTTTTTTTTTTTTTTTTAATGCATGTACTTACTTTATAATAAATCATTTAATTTCATGCGCACCGCGGTATGTCGCCGCTATAAGGCGTCACGCCTTCCGGAAACAGCCGATTAGCGTTCGGCTCTTCTCGGCGCCTGCGCACAGACCCAGGAGCTGACTGCGCAGGCGCCGTAAATTGACGGTCCTAGTTTGGGTTTTTTCGGAGGGCGTGACGCGGCTATATACGGCGCCTGCGCAGTCAGCTTCTGGGTCTGTGCGCAGGCGCCGAGAAGAGCCGAACGCTAATCGGCTGTTTCCGGAAGGCGTGACGCCTTATAGCGGCGACATACCGCGGTGCGCACGAAATTAAATGATTTATTATAAAGTAAGTACATGCATTAAAAAAAAAAACAGCATACTGGCGCTGACGCCAGTATGCTGGATGGGATGAAACAAAGTGGTTTTAAGGGTGGAACTCCGCTTTAAATAAAAATAGATGAATGTAGCCTACCACCAACAGTTTGTCCATGCCACAAAATGACCAAGTTATTTTGGTGTTAGTTTGACTTAAAGTGCTTGTAAACTCTCTCTAAAAAAACCAAATCAACCTGCAAGAAAAAGGCATCGCATACTAGCTCATTATGAAATACTTACCTTAGATTGAAGCTGTTGCAGCGGTCACCGTACACCGCTGTGGCCAGCGACATGTCTCCCAGAGTTATTCCCTGGTTCGCAGGTATCGGTGTTGTGATTGGCCAGAGCTGCAAAGACCTTACTCCTGCGCATACGCGGGGAAGCCGCCGATCACGACACAGCTGCTGAAGAAAGCGAGCCAGTGCGCCTGTGCCGATGATGTCGGCGTATGCAGATACAGTGAATATCTCCTAAACGGTGCAAGTTTAGGATATATTTACAGTACCTAACATGTAAGCCTTATGGGCCCTTTATAGGCTTACCTGTAAGCAAAAGTGGTAGTACAGGGTTTACAACTACTTTAAATTGGTTTGGTTGTTTTTGTGATTGTAGACTGGTTGGAATTGCCATGTATGGCTAGAATTACAGAAATACTAATCATTAAATTGTAAACCAGAATAATGAACGTCTGTCTGTTTACTTTTAGTCTGTTAACCCCTTGGTGCCAAGCGTACGCATATATGTGGCACCACTGGACTGGGATTTTTCCTGTGGTGGATATAAAAAGTCTACACCCCCCTGTTAAAATGTCAGGTTTCTGTGATGTAAAAAAAAAAATGAGACAAAGATAAATCATTTCAGAACTTTTTCCACCTTTAGGACCAGTTCACACTGCTGCAATGTGGGAACCCTGCGAATCCACTACACCGCATGTCTCCCGGCAGCAGTTCACGCTGCCCTATGCAAACTGCTGGGAGGATCAATTAAAAGTTAATTACATCCTCAAATCAGTTTGCATACCGCAGTGTGATCTGTAAATTCTGACAGGAATTGGACCAAAAAAGGGCAAGATTGGCCCAAATGTGATGCAAATTCAGCCATACTATCTGTATGGCTGAATTTGCATCCCACAGACATAGCAGTGCTGTGCGAATCGCATGTGATCTGGCCCTTAATGTGACCTATAAACTGTACAACTCGATTTGAAAAACAAACGGAAATCTTTTAGGTGGAGGGTAGTACAAATAAAAATATGGGTGCATAAGTGTGTACACCCTTAAACTAATGCCGCGTACACACAATCAGTTCGTCTGATGAAAACGGACCGTTTTCATCAGACGAGCCGATCGTGTGTGGGCCCAATCTGTTTTTTATCCATTGGTAAAAAAAATAGGAACTTGTTTTAAAATTATCTGAAGTTTAAAAAAACTGTGGGGAAATCACATGCTCAGAATCAAGTTGACGCATGCTCGGAAGCATTGAACTTCATTTTTCTCAGCACGTCGTTGTGTTTTACGTCACTGCGTTCTGACACGATTGGTTTTTTAACTGATGGTGTGTAGGCAAGACTGATGAAAGTCAGCTTCATCGGATATTTGATGAAAAAATCCATCAGTCCGTTTTTATCACACGAAAGCCCTCGGGCTTTTACACTGGAGAAACATCAGCCGCTGTTTCAGGTCAGTTTGCAGGTGATATTTTTAGCGCAATAGCGCCTGCAAACCGCCCCAGTGCGAAAGGGGTCTTAGTGTTTGGGTCCAGGGCAGGGTCACAGGTCAGTCAGTATAATTTGGGCAGGATTTTTTTTGTGCGTTTTTAGGTATGATACAAACCTTATTTTTTATAAAATTTATAATTTATATTTTTAAATATTGTTTCTAGGCTGTACTATGGGTCCTAAGGATGAGCTCCGGCGTGTTCGCATGGTACACGTGCAGAGCCCGCCAGCAAGTGTGCACGGCGCTGCGCTAATCACAGCCAGGCAGACATTTCCCGATGCTCGGCTGCAGAGATCGGGACAATGTCTCCCCGGCTGTGATTAGTGCAGCGCCGTGCACACTTCCTGGCGGGCTCTGCACGTGTTCCATGCGAACACGCCGGAGCTCATCCTTAATGGGTACAAACATACACATATGCGGTATTGCTGCGATTGTCAGCAGAAGAATTTATTGGGTTGTTCTTAAGGTGGTAGGTTATGGAAGTAAGAAGAAATGTACATCTACATTTAAAAACAAATTGTGCTTAGGTTTTAACATTTATTTTACCCTTGGTCTCAAAGGGGTTAAAGGAGTAGTAAAGGCATCTTAATGCTTCAAGATAAAAAAACTTCTGTGTGTAGTAGCTCCCCAACACCTCCTAATACTTACCTAAGCCTCATCTCTGTCCAACAATATCTCCTGCTAGTTGGCTGAGACACAGCAGCAGTGCCATTAACTCCTGCGGCTGTCAATGAAAAGTCAGTGAAATTTGGAAAAAAATTCAGGAGAGAATGGACACACGGAGCTGCCGCTCTGCTCGGGTGCCCCCATAGCAAGCTGCTTGCTGTGGGGGAACTTGACGGGAATGAGTGACCCGAGAAGGAGGATCCAGGCTGCTTTGTGCAAGACCACTGCACAGAGCAGGCAAATATAATGTGTGTGTGTGTGTGTTTGTTTTTTAAACAAGACTTTACAATCACATTAAGGGTCCTTTCAGACATGCGGATCCCATAGGGATCCTTTCCTTTTTATATGCGCTTGCTCAGCCGGGATCGCTCCGTTGATGCCCGCTGAGCCGGCAGATGACAGGGCGGTCCCTGACAGTGGTCCCTGTCAGATTTCCGCTCTCCCCTATGCGGGGATCAGATGAACAGACCGTCTATCCGTATTAACCCGATCCGCTCTGCAGAAGGATGGAGAAATAGGATCTTCCTCCGTCTGCAGAATTGGACCATAGCAGGGACGGATGATATCGGGTGTCAGCGGATGTTCATTCGCTGACACTTGCTATCTCATAGGGATACATGTATGTCCCTTTTTCATCCATAAACGGATGGATAAAAAAGCGGACATACGGTCCGCATGTCTGAAAGGGGCCTAAAGTGAATGCAAACCCCATTTCATGAAATTTGAGCTGGGCACATATATCTGCAGTATTTTGTTATCTCTTTTCAATGAGCCAAGTCTTATAGCTCTCTTCTGAACGGTTCCTCTGTTAGGCCCCTTTCACATGTACGGACCCCGTGAGGACTAACAAAGGTCATTTTAATATCTATTCTACTTTTTTTCTTTTTTTTTTAACAGAAAGGTATTTTTATTCACAAAACAGCATTACAAGATATGCATTAGTCGACAATCAGATTTGCAGAGAAACGGTGACAGTTAGAAACAAGCAATTTCAGCGTTTGCAGATAGTAAAACAAAAGAAAATCAAAAATAGGGGAAATAATAAAAGTAAAATAATCTATCGAGGTGCAAGTTGATAGCTCTCTCACCCCAGTGCCCCCCATCTGTAAACCATCAGGCGCAGACCCAACCGAAGACCTTCCCAGAGTACACTAGGGTAAATGATCGTCGCCCTTACGCCAAAGCCACATATATCCAACCAGAACATGTAAGTAACTCAGCAGTCGATCAAGTTAGGTGGCGCCCCGGGAGAGAGGGGAGGGGCAACAGCCCCCATACCGGGCGGGGGGGGAATCCATCTCTAGTCCCCCACCCCCCCAGCCCCCCACCCCCGCGCATCCACCCAAGCCGACCAAACCTTATCGTACTTAGCAGGGCACTGCCTACTCTCATACGTGAGTTTGTACAGGGGCAAAGCCGAGTCCACCGCCTTCCTCCAGGAACCAAGGGTGGGGGGTCCCACCGACTTCCACCGTAGCAGTATCTCCCTCCTAGCATAAAACAGTGAGAATGTAATACATAGCTTAGTATATCTGTCTCCCTCGACCTCACCCAAATGACTCAGAAGGAGCACCATGGGATCCAGCGGCACCCTGGTCCCTCCTATATCGCTAAGCCTCTCTGCTACCCCCGCCCAGTACGGCCGAAGCTTCGGGCAGTCCCAGACCATGTGCCAAAAGGTACCCACCCCTACCCCACACCTAGGACAGTTCGGATCCAGATGTGGGAATATGCTGGCCATTCTATGAGGGGTGAAGTAGGCCCTATGTAGGAACTTGAGCTGGATGAATCTGTCTTTAGCTGCTATCATGGACGGGATGTAGGTGGAGACACATTCCTCCCATTCCTCCTCCCCCAAAGCTGGAATGTCCCCCCTCCATTTATCCATTACCCGGGTGAGTACTTTTTTTCTTTAGTGTATGTTTTTACTTGCAAATGAACATTTATTTTTTTCGGTTCTCCACTTTCAGGTGTATAAATTAGAAGAACTGCAGGTCATTGCAGACTTGTGTATAAAACATGACACACTCTGTATTAGTGATGAAGTTTATGAGTGGCTGGTGTTCTCTGGAAGCCGACATGTAAAAATAGGTAATGTGAAACGATTGCAGTAGGTTTGTTTTTAATATTACAAACTAAATAAACCTTTCTTGCACATGGGAAAATTCGAGGGAAAAAAAATATTTCTCAGACTGCTTTGAAGTAAAACCCTGGGATGATACATATGGCATTGTTTGGGGAAGTAAGTGTAAACTGCAAACTATTAAAGTTGTTCTAAAGGCAGAAGGTTTTTTTATCTTTGTGCATTCTATAAATTAAGATAAAAAGCCTTCTATGTGCAGCAGCCCCCCTAGTGCTAACCTGAGCCCCATCGAGATCAGTGATGTTGCACAAGAGCCTCAGCTGTCTGGGATTCTCCCTCCTTATTGGCTGAGAGAGCAGCAGGCACTATTGGCTCCCACTGCTGTCAATCAAAGTCAGTGAACCAATAAGGAGAGCGAGGGGATGGGGCTGAACTACACCTCCATGTCTGAATGGACACACAGAGAAGTGGCTGAGCTTGTGTGCCCCCCTAGGAAGCTGCGGCTCGGCAGGAGGTAGGTTACAGCACTGCTGTCGAGGGATCCAATTAGAGGAGGATCCGGGCTGCTCTGTACAAAGCCACTGCAAAGAGCAGGTAAGTATGACATGTCTGTTGTTTTTTAAACAAAAAAAAAAATAACAAGACTTTAATCACTTTAACTTCTGTGGTATACTTCACTGGGACCACTGTTGCAAATCACTTCTGTCTCTTCTATCTAACTGTTTGAATTGAGGTAGTTATCCCTATAGAAGTTTTGTGACCTGACAGTAGCGGCATTCCCAGTTAAAGCGGAGGTTCCGCACAATTCTTTTTTTAAAAGCCAGCAGCTACAAATACTGCAGCTGCTGACTTTTAAAAAATTTACACTTTCCTGTCCAACGCGCCCGCAATGTCGTCAGCCGAGGATGAGCGGCTGCACCCGTCGCCATCCTCTGTTAGGGAATCGGGAAGTGAAGCTTTGTGGCTTGACTGCCCGATTCCCTACTGCGCGAGTAGCACGCCGCGCCGTCACTGGTCCCCACTCTCTCCTGGGAACAGTGTGTTTCCCAGAAGAAGGCGGGGGCTGCGGGTAGGGGCGTGGCTGCCACAGTTCCCTATTCCCGGAAGTGGGTGCAAATACCTCCACTTTAAGGACTCCACAGAGAGTAATAGAATATACACATAATTTCCTGTCCCTCAATTTGTGCTTCCTGGTGTTCACCTTTTAATAAGGATATTCCAAGCTAGGGGATAATGTGCGATTTACAGCACTAAATTAGTATTAAATCCTCAATGTTTTTATTTATTTTTAGCTTAAGCACAATAAAATAAAAATTCCCCAGTTTGTTTGTTAAAATTTTTACCCCAGAGCTTTTAGTGCTGCTGGCATCTACTCTTTGTGCTGCTTCCCTAAACTTCCAATCTTCATCGGAAAGAGTTAATGGTGGACATTGAAGTCTTGAACCAGTATTTTAGCTTGGAGATGAGAGCGGGAGGGGAGGGGTGAGAGCAGAAGAGTGCCTTGCTAAGCTATGGGCTATGTGTTTCTATTGATGCATACAGTGTAGGGCGAAACTGATCTCACCCTGAATACAAGGGTGACTTCATATGATGCTGCAGGAGGAAGGCGCCACTCTGAAAGAGGACACCTGAGGCAGTAACCATGACACCAGCTTAAATCGAAACATTAAAAAATAATGATGCTGCATATTCAGTAAGTGATTAGATCAGCTGCTGAAAGTGCTTTAAAAACTTTAGTTTAATATTGCTTTGTTTCACATTTTGCTAGTTTAGTGCAATCCGAACAATGAAAAATTATTAGTGATTCACCACAGTTATTTGCCTTTAAAGAAGCTTTAATTTCCATCTTTGACAAATGTCAAAAATTACATTTAGTCCAATTATGTAGGTAATAAAGAAATCCTTTTTGTCTTTAACCACTTGCATACTGGGCACTTACACCCCCCTCCTGCCCAGGTAAAATTTCAGCTTCCGGCACTGCGTTGCTTTAACTGACAATTGCGCGGTCGTGCAACGTGGCTTCCAAACAAAATTTACGTCATTTTTTCCCCACAAGTAGAGCTTTCTTTTGGTGGTATTTGATCGCCTGTGCGGTTTTTATTTTTTGCGCTATAAACAAAAAAGAGCGACAATTTTGAAGAAAAATACAATATTTTTTACTTGTTGCTATAATAAATATCCCAATTAAAAAAAAAAAAAAAAATTCTCAGTTTAGGGCGATACGTATTCTTCTACATATTTTTGGTAAAAAAAAAAAAAAAATCGCAATAAGCGACTGGTTTGCGCAAAAGTTATAGCGCTTACAAAATAGGGGAGAGAATTATTATTATTATTTTTTATTTATTTTTTACTAGAAATGGCGGCGATCTGCGATTTTTATTGGTATTGCGTCGTTATGGCGGACACTTTTGACACATTTTTGGCGCCATTCACATACTGCGTTCAGTGCTATAAATATGTGCTGCTTCTCTAAACTTCCAATCTTCATCGGAAAGAGTTAATGGTGGACAGTGAAGTCTTGAACCAGTATTTTAGCTTGGAGATGAGAGCGGGAGGGGAGGGGTGAGAGCAGAAGAGTGCCACGGACAACACAGGGGACACGGACAACACAGGGCTTCCCTGCAGCGCGCTCTACAGCGCACGCTGGGAACGCCTAAAGGACATGCCGTCAAATGACGGCATGTTGGATTTTCAGGCCCGCGCTGTTGCCGTCATTCGACGGTAGCGCGGGCCTGAAGTGGTTAAAAGAGAAGTTGGGGATTTAAAAAAAAAAAACGTTTATACTAATCTAGGTGCTGCATCTGTCCCCCGCTGGCTCTGTAATAAGAACTGAGTGACCAAACATTGCTGATCGCTCAGTTCTCCCTCTCTGCTCTGAACAGAAAGCTGTGGCTGTCAGCGGCTCTCTGCTCTCCCCTCCAGCACTCACTGGATAGCTGGGCTGTGGGGGAGGTGAGAGGGGCTAGCTCAGGCTCTCGGCAGATCCCTGAGAGGCTGGGGTGGATGCCAGTTAAGGCTTCTGGGGGCATACCCACCATATGGTAGCAATCTTTTTAGAGTCTGGACCAGCTCTGTGACGTCAGCGAATAGGAGGCTTTAGCTTGAAGTCTGCTGAAAACTTATCACAGGAGTGCAAAAAGGAACTTTGACCATACTTCTCTTAAAGGATCACTAAAGGAAACTATTTTTTTTAGCTAAATAGCTTTCTTTACCTTACTGCAGTCCTGGTTTCTTGTCCACATTGTTAGTTTTTGCTTTGAAGTAGCTGTAATACTTCTCTGATCTCCACACTTCCTGCTTGTCTGGTTACTTATGAAAAAACTCATGCTAGCTTTTCACTGTGGTCCATGATCAAAGAGGTGTGATTACTATGTGTCTAAAACTCCTCAGAACCAATCGGATTCATTTTAAAAACAAACACTGCCCTGTATTTGTTTGTTTTTGTTCTGTGTGTCTCTTTACTTCACAGAAACATGAAACCAGTTTAAAAGTGAAACTAAAACTGTAGGCACATTATATGATTGATTTTTATCTATTTTTAATCATTTTTAAAAGGAATCGGTTAACTTTTATGTCTCTATACCCTGTAAACAGTCATTTCAGCAAAAAAAATAAAAAATCCTTTAGTGACACTTTAAGTACTGCTAATCCTGGAATTATTCTCTATGGGCCAGATTCAGGTAGATGGGAGCATCTTTGCTCTGGAGTAACGTTTCTCATTTACGTTACTCTGGCGAAATTTTAGGATCAAGTGCTGTTATTCATGAAGCACTTGCTCCTAAAGTTGCGGCAGCGTATCGTAAATGAGCCGGCGAAATTCAAATTGGGCGGGTACGGGGCGTGTATTATTTAAACTAAGCGCGATCCCGTGGTGAACGTACTGCGCATGCTTCGACGTCAATGCATCCCAGTGCGCATGCTCCAAATTCTGTCAGTGAACGTCAATGACGTCAAATCCCCATTCATGGACGTTTTACGCAAGCGACGCAAGTTTTTTTTTTTTTTTTGACGCGATGACGACGGCTATACTTAACATAGGATACTCCACTAGGGGGCTGCTTTATCTTTACGCCGCATATCGCTTACGGAAAGGTCGGAAAGTCACTGCGTCGCGCCCGAATACGATCGCGAATTGCCGATTCCCGCTGATTAACATATTTTTTCAGCGTAAATCAGCGGGAACGCCCCCGGCGCCATTTTTTAATTAAAGTTGCGATGCGATGGCGAAATTCAATTACGCCGATCGCATCGGAACTCCAACCCGGCGTTTCTTGTTTTCTGGTTACAGAAAACAGAAACGCCGGCTTAAAGTGACAGTTAGGCTGGAGTATCTGATACTCCAGCCTAACTCTACCTGAATCTGGCCCTATATGTTCACCCCACAAGCAGTGGGTTTGCATTGTGAACCGGTTGGGCTTTGTAGCATTGTTCCATCAACTCAATACCTATTCAGGCCCTGGGAGCTGAAGGGAGAAGCATTAAAGCCACTTACCAGAGGTGAACAGTACAGGGATTGCCATTTAATATTACAAACATTTGGCAGGTTCAATATGCATTTTTTTTTTTAATTGGGTATTTAGTTGTAAAAAATATTCGAATGGCAGGAAAGTTGTTAAAAATCACTGGTGTAAGAGTATTTGTAGCCAATATTCTTATACAGATTCAGAATGCAGTCCATACGTTAATGAAGATTTGGCATGAAGGCTGCTTTCAAGGGTGGCATATGTAATTTGTCTTAGGCAAGGGACACACACACACACACACACACACACACACACACACACACACACACACACACACACACACACACACACTATATATATACATTTATTTTGAATGGCACCTCAGTACACCAACTCCTGTGCTGCAATGCACTGCTGTGCTTTGTGTTCATAATCAGGGGTCAGTTTGGGTGCGTTGACATTTGCCTTTAACAGGCTGCCCTAACAAAGCACGCATTGATGTGTGACCCTAGCTCGCATTAATTTGCCGCAAATGTGTTATTCCTGTCTTATGCTGCTGTTATTCTGAAACCGTTAATGCAGTGTGCTGTATTTCTTATTCCAGCAACTTTACCAGGAATGTGGGACAGGACTATAACAATAGGAAGTGCAGGAAAAGCATACAGTGTTACAGGATGGAAGGTAAGACTTGTGCAATGTGGTAAAGGAACATTTATTTTTTATTTTTTTTATTGCTTCTGAATTATTGTAAAACATTTTTTTTGTGGGAGCACTGATTTCCAGATCTTACAGTTCAATAATACAGCCGGTCCTCACTGTGTTGGGGCCCAGAGCTGGTGAATGCGACTAAGTGCAGTAAAACTGGGCATCAAGTAAATAAGATACACATAGGGTTGTCCCGATACCATTTTTTTTAGGACCGAGTACAAGTACCAATCTTTTTTTTCATGTACTCGCCGATACCGAATACCGATACTTTTTTTTTAAATGTGTCCCCAAATGCAGCCATGTCCCCCCCCACATACTGCAGCCATGTCCCCCCCACATACTGCAGCCATGTCCCCCCCACATACTGCAGCCATGTCCCCCCCACATACTGCAGCCATGTCCCCCCCACATATATGCAGCCATGTCCCCCCCACATATATGCAGCCATGTCCCCCCCACATATATGCAGCCATGTCCCCCCCCCCCCCACGTATATGCAGCCATGTCCCCCCCCCCCCCCACGTATATGCAGCCATGTCCCCCCCCCCCCCCACGTATATGCAGCCATGTCCCCCCCCCCCCACGTATATGCAGCCATGTCCCCCCCCCCCCCACGTATATGCAGCCATGTCCCCTCCCACGTATATGCAGCCATGTCCCCCCCCACATATATGCAGCCATGTCCCCCACACCTAGATGATGCTGCCGCGTTAATCAGCGTGCGGGGAACATTACAGGCAGCTTTCGTTTGAATAGCTGTGTTCCCCGCCGTGCCATGTATAGACACTTCCCCTTGCTCGGGATTGGACGGGTGACAGATCACATTATTTGATCAATTCACAAAATAATTCTGCATGCAATATGAAGTTCACATGACATTTTTCAGAATTAAAGCATGAGATAATAAGACGGTCAATTTGTCAAACTAAAATATCAGATGTGAGATAAACACAGCAAAAAATGTTGATAATTCATTAAGGTGATATTAAAGTTTTTTATATAACAAACATGTCATACTTGCCTGCTCTGTGCAATAGTTTTGCACAGAGAAGCCCTGATCCTCCTCTTCTTGGGTCCCCCGGCTGCGCTTCAGGCTCCTCCCCCTTGACCAATGTTCCCAATAGCAAGCCGCTTGTTATAGGGGCACTGGTTGGTGCTCACTCCTGAACCCTGCTCCTATGCGTGCGTTAGGCACATAGAGCTGTACCTCGGCCCCACCTCCACTCTGTTTTTATTGGCTCCCTGGCTGTGATGGACAACCATGGGAGCAAATGGCTCTCGCTGCTGTTCCAGCCAATGAGGAGAGAGAAACCCAGGACAGTTGAGACACCCATGTACATCACTAGATCAAGAGGGGGCTTAGGTAAGTATTAGGGGGACTGTGGGGGGACCAGCACATGCAAGGTTTTTTACCTTAATGCATTGGGGATGCATGTTTAGTGCTTTTTGCATTTTGCATATTTGCACTACAGAACGTATTCCATAGGAAACCATGGTAAACGGACTGTAGTGCAAATCGACAAAAAGAACTAAAACTGCATAGGTGTGAATCCAGCCTTACAAACACTTTAAAGTCAATTCACTGAAGAACACACACATGTGTTTATTTAATACTTGGCAGTAGGCAGTCAGTATTTTAGCAATGTACAAAATAACAATGAAGGGAACTCTGCACTGGCCAGTGAGCTAGTGGTAGTAACCCCCAAAAAACTGCTCCTGTCCCTTTTAAGGCACGAGATGTACCACAGTGCTTTTGCCATGTCCATTATCCCTTTCTATGTTATATCTATGTTATCTATGGTATATAGAAATACCTGGTTGATCCTGTGTTCCCCTGTGTGTACTGACCACGCTGATCATAGCTGCTGATCCCTGATAGCGTAGTCAGATTATGCGCCTCCGTCATCCTGCTGTGTATTCAGCGGCTCTGCATCTCCCCCTGTCATTTCTGCACAAGTGTGAATGGAACCTAAAGCTTGTCAGGTTTGTGTTTTGGTCTTTTTCTTTGTTGGGAAGATTTCGCCTTACCACTTGTACCTGTGATAATGGTCACCGGGAGAGGAAGTGGTGGGGTAATCTCCCTAACAGAGACACAGATGGGAATGAAGCCCTGACAGAAGTTCCATCTCTTCCTTATTCTATGAAAAGTTTGGCAGTAGATTTAAGGGGCAGTGTACACGCTTTTTTAGCACCTGCCTCCTGGGCCGGGCCTTTTGGCCAGGACCGGAGGAATTTTTTATTCCTGGCCGGAGGGCCTGGTCATTGTTGAACACAATGACCACTTCTTTCACTCTCCTCTCCACTATCCCTTTTCCCAACTTTATTTAATTTATTGCCTATGTTTGTCACGGTTTTGTCTTTTTTTGTTTGTGCACGTTTTGTACACAGTGTGATTAGTAGGGTGCCGGTCCTCGGGCCAGCCCTGAACGTCTTGGGAGTGGGTGGACATGGCCTTCTGGCTTAGTTCGCCTGCTCTCATGGGGTCTCCCTTCGGGGGAGTCCCACCTAGTACTTGGAGGGTTCTGTTTCGGCAGTCCCTCCAAGGAAGTTGGGTCCGTGTCGGCTTCGGTTGCTCGGACCACAGTAACTCAGTCCCCGTCTGGAGCCTAACGCCCCGGGGATCAGGGTTTGGGTCCCTTCTGCACAGGAGGACCACTTGACGTTGCACCCGTCTGCACGTTTTTGTGAACACTCTTTATGTGTGTGCACATTTTTTCTGCACCGGGTGGAGTTTTTTGAGTGCGTTTCACACGCCATAGGCTTTTCAAAAAAAAAAAAAAAAAAAAAAGTGTCTGTGTATAGTGATCTAATCAGAGTTGTAAACATTTATCAGATTGCCAAACTAGCTGTGCCGCTTTTTTTCTTCTTTCTTTTTCATAGCTTGGTTGGTCCATCGGTCCTGAGCATCTCATTAAACACTTACAAACTGTCCATCAGAATGTCTTGTACACCTGCGCTACTCCTTTACAGGTAAGTGTAAGTCGAGACCTGAATTTTAATTACCAGAATATCGTGTTCTGACGTTTGCTGCCTAATTTCATGAAAGTGTCGGTTGTATTTTCAGTGAGTACATTGTTTTTATTAATATTTATGTGAAAGCAAATCTTAAAATATATCTAAAGCAAAAAATCTTTATCTTAATCATGCTGTACAAGACAAAAAGGATTCATAGACCCTGGCTCATAGGCTCAAATGTTCAGGGTGAATAGACTCTGGCAAAACTTTTAAGGGCATTCCCCCTTGGTGCCTCTACTATAACCCTACCCCACTCCCTGAGTCCTAAGTTTTGGAGAAATCTCTCCCTTTATTTTATTTCAATTTTTTTCATTTAACTCTTCACTGCCTTCTAATGTCACAAACAGAAGCAGTGCATCTGGATCTGCACAACCTCAGCAAACTTTGGGAGCCATACCTGGACCACATGATGTGGGAACGACCTGTGGTGGTGCTTCGAGCAATGGATTGTGCATGGGTGCACACCTTGGTGCAGGCAGCCACACAGTATTGTATGGGTCTAGGGCAGAGATCCATCCTTATGGAACCCAGTCCCTGAAGACCACTTCTGGGGTATGCCAACTTTGACAGATAAGGGTCACCCTGTTTGCTTTTGACGTTTACAGTTAAAGAATAGGGCGATATTTGAATTATATTCACTATTGTGTAAAGTTCTCAAATTTGGCACTCAAAAACTCACCCACTCAGAGATTTGTCTCGGGTGGATGACCAGGCGTTACATCACAGGTCGCATATTTTGCTGCCACTTTTACAGGTGTGTGTGAAAATTCCTATTAGCACAGTGCTTTAGCAAACCAAGGGTTTATGTATGAAGGATTCACTAGGAAATGTAACCTTTAAACCTTTTTGGCAGTCATCTAAATTGGATTCAACAGTATTTGCCTGGCATTTACAATACGATGCATGTGCATTAGGAGAATGCAGCAATCAGTGAGCAGCTGTTGATTCTCACTTGTACAGGTAGGCCCAGTTTATGGTATGGTATTAGAAACAGGTGTTTGGGGTGTGTTTTTGCAGCTCCCCAAACGCCTAGCAAAGCAGCCTAGAATGGATACTGTGGACAGTTACAGTAGAAAAACATGTAGCGTTTGCATCACTTTGCATCACTTTGTGTCGCTGTGTGACAAATGAAGCTACATATTGAGTCTGGGAGGAGATGGAAGCTTGTCAACGCCTTCCATTCAAGGCTACGGTAATTTAAACGAAGGCATTTACCTGACAGACGAATATGCCCACAGTAACTCTCTATGGGGCTAAAACAGTATAGTTTCTTTATCGTACATCACGGGACACAGAGCGCATAGCCATTACACTTGGGTTATATGGGTACCTTCAGGTGTGGACACTGGTGTAATCAATTTCACAGGAAGTTTCCTCCCTATATAACCCCCTCCCACTGGGAGTGCTTCAGTTTTTTCGCCAGTGTCTTAGGTGTTGGTCACGTCTAGCTGTCCCTCGGAGGTCTCGGGACCCAGGATAGCTAGCCGGATCCGTCCGAAGTGCTTCAAAGCCAAGGTGTACGGTACCCGGGCCCTGCTGGAGTGGGGTTTTGCCTATAATGCCTCTCCTTGGAGGGCTGGATTCTGGGCTCCAGTGCCTTAGTCTCTTCCAAGAACTAAACGCTACTGATGCCAGGATGCTATATAGGTCCAGGGGTGTGGGTTCCTTAACACAGGACCCCGGTCCCTGAAGGTCCAAGACAATACCCACGGAGATGGGGGAAGGTTGGGCCTCTTGCATTTTGCAATACCCTGCGGCGTGGAGCAGGTAAGAGGGAACCTGCAGGACTTGGTTC
Organism: Rana kukunoris; assembly: GCA_029574335.1. Classification (NCBI taxonomy): domain Eukaryota; kingdom Metazoa; phylum Chordata; class Amphibia; order Anura; family Ranidae; genus Rana; species Rana kukunoris. Next base: position 160,550,568 of record CM056055.1, read on the forward strand.
GACAGTAGGTATCCCCCTGGGGGTTCTGGGTTGGCTAATGGTATGCTTGTGCATCAGCCACTATCTCCACTATGTCTTTTGAGGCAGGATGGGATGTACTAATGTTTACCCAGATAACATGTAGATATATGTATGCTTGTTTAAGATATATATTTTGCTACTCCCCCCAGATTTGCCTGTTAGCATGGATACTGCAGCCCCCACGTACTATAAAGAGGGAATGCTGGTGAAACTCCTGTTTCTTAGGAAGCCTATGGGGACAGCTTCCTCTGTGTGCACTACATTGAGAATTAGTGCTTACCTGGTGTCAGTTTGGGCTGCTGGCATTGGTCCATGCTTCTCCTCTGCTCCCTGCTTCCTCCATGTTGATTTCAGCGTGGGGAGGGTGCGCGCGCGTGTGCGCGCGCTTGCGCGTGCCTGCACGCCGTCTTTTATGGCGTCCTCGTGCATAGGGGGGGCGGGCCGGCTGGTCTTTCCCTTCTGAGAGCGGTGGAGAAAGGACACAGAGCGCGCAGCTGAGCCATTTTTTTTTGGCATGCAGTGACACCTAGTGGCGGTTGGTGGATCTTCAGGTCTGGACTTAAAGTCCACTTTGACCAAGAAAAAAAAAAAAAAAAAAGGTTTTTTTTCTTAAAGGGACTCAGCCTTAGATCCGGCAGCATCCGAGTCTACCTTGGGCTCCAGCTAACGGGCATTGGTGTTGCAATACTCACAGGTTTTCCTCGGTATTGCCAAATTCTAGAGCGTGGAAAAAAATAAATAAATAAAAAAAAAAATTTCCATAGCCTGTTCTTATTTGTTCACTCCTAGCTACAACAGTCGGGTGTTGGCTACAGGGGTGTCTCAAGGTTGTGCAATGGCTCCCAAGGGATCAAGACCAGCTAAGGGTGCCAAAGAACAAGTCTCCATCGGGGTCAGAGGATTTGGGTCAGGATGGTCCCACCCTCGCTAGATAGGCCACCGAGTAGCATCTTACAGGAGCCATTGAGGGTGCTGGGGGCAGAGGCGGCCCCCAATCCACCCATTCCCGTTTACGTAACGGAAGAAATGCTAGCGACCACCCTGGGTGGGCTAGAGGAAAGGTTAACGGCTTTGATTGCCCGCTCTTTGCCAGGTGGCAAACGGGCTAGATCCCCGTCACCTAGATTGGTGTTTTCAGATGCGGGGTCTCCTCGCCGGAGGAACAGGACCCACAAGGGGATCAAGCGGACCAGAGTCCCGACGGGTCAGACATGGAGGGTTCCACTCTAGAGAAATTTTTTCGGCTTCTCAAGCGGAGAGCCTGTGGATCCAGTCTCTGACAGATATTGTTCGCACTGCTTTTAAAAAACTTCCAGTGTCAGAACTATTAGCCCCTACAGTATCCTCATTAGGTTCTTTAAAGGCATCATTAACTTGGGTGTCTTTTCCAATTCACCCCCTTCTGGAGAGCGTGTTTTTTTCAGGATTGGGCTCGACCTGATAGGATCTTTTTCCCTCCTAAAAGGTTCACTATTTTCTATCCTATGGAAGAAAAATTTGCAAAGAAATGGGCACTCCCTACTGTGGACGCGGCCATTTCCTGCGTGAATAAATCCCTGACCTGTCCGGTTGGAAATGTCCAGATGTTCAGAGATCCGGCCGACAAAAAATTGGAGACCCTACTGAAGGCTTCGTTTACCACAGTAGGTGCCGTGGTTCAGCCAGCAGTGGCAGCCATTGGCGTTTGTCAGGCTGTAAAGAAACAGTTGTTAAAAGGACATGCCGGCTCAGCAGACTCGTGAATTAGCAGACCTCCCAAGGGCTCTCTGCTTTGCAATAGATGCTATTAAGGACTCCGTACAACGGGCGTCCTGTCTATCTCTGCTGTTGGTTCATATGCGTCGTCTTTTGTGGCTAAAGAACTGATCAGCAGAGGCACCCTGCAAAAAACTTTTAGCAGGATTTCCCTTTCAGGGTAGAACACTATTCGGTGAAGACCTAGATAAATATATCCAAACCATATCAAGTGGTAAAAGTTTTTCCTTACCGGTCAAGAAAAGACCGCGCGGGCCCACGTTTAAGCGACGGGCCTTTTACTGGCTCGGCCCCTTCAGCTTCCCGTCAGTATCGACGGCCTCCCGGGCGTTCAACATTTAATAGCCGCCCACAGGGACAAGCCGCGGCAAACAAGAGGCCATGGTCTCGCAAGCCGGCTAAACCTGTCATCAAGTCAGATTCATGAAGGGGCGCCCCCACTCTCTTGGGTGGGCGGAAGACTTCGGTTTTTCTCCGAAGTGTGGAAAGCCAGAATTCCCGACTCTTGGGTTCGGTTCGTGGTAGCCACGGGCTACAAACTAGAGTTTCGAGAAGTCCCCCCTCCTCATTTTCGGGGTCAAAGTCTTCCAAGCGGCCCATTAAGGAGGGCCTCTCTCGTAAAGGCATTGAATCGCCTCTGGCTCCAAGGAGTAATTGTAGAAGTACCAACCCAGGAATGGGGTCTGGGATTCTATTCCAACCTTTTTCATAAATACCCAATGGTGACGTCAGGCCTATCTTAGACCTCAAACGCCTAAATCGCTTTCTAAGATATAGACCTTTCGTATGGAATCCATACGTTCGGTGGCAGCCAGCCTACATCATGACGACTTTCTAGCATCTATAGACATAAAGGATGCTTATCTGCACATGCCAATCTACCCGGCACATCACAAGTTTCTTCATTTTATGATAGATCAACGTAATTTCCAGTTCGTAGCCCTCCCTTTCGGGTTGGCAACAGCTCCGCGGGTATCCACAAAGGTGTTAGCCCCGGTGCTGGCCGTCCTAAGGACAGAAGGCATTTTGGTCCTGGTATACCTGGACGATCTCCTGCTTATCGACAGATCAGCTTCCAACCTCAATCATGCAGTAGTCCGCACAGTTCGGCATCTAGAGGAGTTTGGGTGGATTTTGAACCAAGAAAAATCAAGGTTGCAACCCACAAAACAGTTAGAATTCTAGGCCTTCGGCTAGATACAGTCGGCCAGAGGATATTTTTTCCTCAAGCAAAAGTCAGGTCATTGACTCAAACAGTTCAAATAGTCTTAGGCAAGAAGAGGCCGACTATTCGCCTAGGCATACGACTGCTGGGGAAGAGGGTGGCCGCCTTCGAAGCAGTGCCCTATGCCTAGATCCATACCAGAGTTCTCCAGGCAGCCATTCTCTCTGCTTGAAACAAGTCCATGCAGGCACTAGACCGCCGGTTAGTTCTCTCAAATATCCTACAGATCAGAGCTGCTCGGTTGGCCCTGGTCGTCTGGACTCTCCCCCTTCAGGGTCTGCCAGTAAGGGTACAGTCCGACAATGCCACGGCGGTGGCATACATAAACCACCAGGGGGGCACGAGGAGCCTAGTGGCTCAAAGGGAAGTAAACCTGATTTCTCATGGGCCGAAGCCCATGTACCCTGCATCTCGGCAGTGTTCATCCCAGGGATAGACCATTCTCAAGCAGATTTTTGAATCTTCAACAGTTGCTCCCGGGGGATTGGTCTCTTCACCCCCAGGTATTCCAAGACATTTGCCAAGGATTCGGAGTTCCCGATGTAGACATCATGGCAACGAGAGTCAACAAGGAATTGGACAAATTCGTATCCTGAGCCAGGGATCCCTCGGCCTACGGGACCAATGCGTTGGTTTGCCCCTGGCACCAGTTGTCTCTCCTGTATGCGTTCCCTCCACTGCAGATGATTCCCCGCCTTCTACGAAGGATCAGGGTGGAGCGCAGGCCTGTGATCCTGGTGGCCCCAGCCTGGCCCAGGAGGGCTGGGTACGCGCCCATCGTGAGGATGTCAGTAGGGGCACCGGGGCCACTCCCCCTGTGCCCAGACCTGTTATCTCAAGGCACGATATGCCACCCTGCTTCACAGCAGCTAGATTCGATGGCTTGGCGGCTGAATCCCTAATTCTTAAGGCAGAGGCCTCTCAGCCCAGATCATATCTACGTTGATTCTGGCTAGGAAACCAGTCTCTAGAAATATCTATTACAGAGTCTGGAGGACCTATGGGGAGTGATGCGAGTCTCAAAGAGGGCATCCTCGTAAGTTTTATCGACAGGATCTTGCGATTCCTCCAGGTTGGCGTTGATAAGGGAGTAGCTCTTAGTACTCTAAAGGGGCAGGTGTCTGCCTTATCGATATGGTTTCAAAGGCCTTTGGCCGCGCATTCGCTTGTGAAAACCTTCTTGCAGGGGGTCTTGCATGTAAAATCCCCCTATTAGAGCTCCCCGCTGCCCCTGGAATTTAAAAACTCGTCTTGTCAGCTTTACAAACACAACCGTTTGAACCTCTGACAGAAATCCCTCTTGTGCTGCTAACCCGAAAGTCGGTTTTCTTGGGTGCTATGGCTTCGGCCAGAAGGGTCTCCGAGCGGGCAGCCTTGTCTTGCAGGGAACCGTACCTGATTCGGCATAAGGTCAGAGTGGTTCTGCGGCCTCAACCTCCTTTCCTTCCTAAGGTCATATCCAGTTTTCACTTGAATCAGGACCTAGTCCTACCATCCTTCTTTCCTACTCCCCAGTCCAGAGAGGAAAGACTGCTTCATACTTTGGACGTGGTCCGAGCCATGAGGGTTTATCTCAGGGCTACAGAGAAGATTCGGAAAACAGATGTGCTTTTTGTTCTTCCGGGTGGCCCCAAAAAGGGTCAGCCGGCTGCCAAGTCTTCCTTGGCTAGGTGGATTAAGCAGCTGATTTTTCAGGCCTATGGTCTGAAGCGCATTCCACCTCCCTTATCAGTTAAAGCCCATTCTACGAGGGCCATGAGTGCCTCTTGGGCGGCACACCATCAGATCTCTATGGCACAGGTTTGCAAAGCGGCAACCTGGTCTTCCGTACATACGTTTATTAAATTGTATAAGTTGGACGTCGCAAAAGCTACGGACGCAGTATTTGGGCAGGCGGTCCTACGGGCAGCAGTATAGAATCCTCTGGCCCGGTTCACGCCCCCTTGTTTTTCTGTTGGTGGAGCTATTTTTTCTCCTGACAATGTTTTTATTTGGCTATTCTTGGCCTTACGGTCTCCCTCCCTTCATAGAGCATTGCTTTAGGACATCCCAAGTGTAATGGCTATGCGCTCTGTGTCCCGTGATGTACGATAAAGAAAAAAGGATTTTTAATAAACAGCTTACCTGTAAAATCCTTTTCTTGAAGTACATCACGGGACACAGAGCTCCCACCCCTCTTTTGGGGAACATTGTGTAACCTCAGAGGAATTGCTTGCTACAAAACTGAAGCACTCCCAGTGGGAGGGGGTTATATAGGGAGGAAACTTCCTGTGAAATTGATTACACCAGTGTCCACACCTGAAGGTACCCATATAACCCAAGTGTAATGGCTATGCGCTCTGTGTCCCGTGATGTACTTCAAGAAAAGGATTTTACAGGTAAGCTGTTTATTAAAAATCCTTTTTTTTTGCATCGAGAGTAATTTTTATTTTTTTTATACATCATGGGACACAGAGTTGGGCTAATATTCAATACCTATTGGGTTATACTTCATCTCCCAGGTGAATGGACACTGGTAGACCAAAGATCGTTAGACAGGAAGTGATCCCCTATATAACTCCTCCCATACAGAAAGCACATCAGTGTCTGCCAGGTGGATTACATGGTTCGTTTGAGCTCTCTGAGCTTTAGGTTTCTAGTCTCCCAAATGGTTCTTAAATGAATCAAGGGATTGACCGATCAGATCCATTTGACACAGGCTTTATATGCTTAGATAAATGGTACCCGAGCCTTGCAAAGAAGACTCCAGGTGTTGGACGCTGCGAAGTGGAAATCCTGGACACTACAGCGCTAAAGCATTTCCTGCAGGGTGCTGTACAGGTCCAAGGGAGTGGACCCTAAACGTGAAAAGGGTACCTAGTCCTTAAAGGTCCAAGTGACAGGAACCCGCCGTGAAGGGTGAAGATTGGGCTCTTAGTTTCTAAGCTGCCCTGCGCCTGGACGGGTAAGTGTAACCCCCTTATTTACTTATTGTGGGGTGTCCCAGTGATTGTAACCATCGGTCAAGCTAGCTAGAGGCTGGACCATATGGGGGAGCTTTGGGCTAGCTGTGGGGGTTTGCAAAGTGTACCTTTTTTTTTTTGCGTGTGTCTGGCTGTTTTTTTCCTGTATGATGACGCACGACCATTTGTGGCACACGTGCATTTGCAGTTTGTTTGATGGCCATGACGCGTGCGGCTTTGTCGCACATGCGCTGTAGCCTTCTCTGGGCTCATGAAGATTTGCATTGTATGCGAATACGGTCACGCCCATCCGCACGAATGTTCAGCGCACACCCAGCTTATTTAAGCTGTGTAGGCAGTTGTGGGACACAGAGCAGGCTCTGAACCAAGCATTTTCCAGTGGTTCATTTCTCCTTACCTGGATCACACGAGTCACTAAGTGTTGCTTGGCAGGCTATGGTGCGTAGCCGGATTCTTGCATAGGGGCTTGGTGAGCCCTGTTAAAGGGTCTCCCCTTCTGAGGTGTTAAATCTACACCCAGGTACTCCCTTTTTGTGCCTATTAAATGTCTTCTAAAGAAGAGTGGGACTAACATGACAGGGAAGGGGATGATACCTATGTCGTTAGTAGTTCCTGATGAACCTAGTCGTATTCCTAGTGTTGTATCCCCTGAAAGACCAGAGGCTTATGGGCAATCTGAGTCGCTGCCTTTCTGGTATTGTGCCTACAGTCAACACTGCTGCTTCACCCTTTATCACCGGAAGAACTGTCCTCAGCCCTAGCCGGGTTAAATCACAGGATTACTGGCATGATTGCATCCATCCTGCAGGGTGGCAAAGCGGCATGACAGATCAGGAATCGGTGGAGATCAGTCTGCTTCCGAGCAATCTGGATAAAAGAAGATCCAGTTGATGTCTGCCTCTCAGTCTGAGAGGCTTTCATCCTGACCGAAATTGTTTGTTTTGCCTTTTAAGTTGCCGCTTAAAAAAACAGAGATGACTGAGTCCCCCTGGTCCTCTTGGGATCCCTGATGCCTTTTTCAGGCTGCACATGCTTTCCTCCTACACCCCCTGCTGGAACAGGCGGTGTTTGCTGATTGGGAATATCCTGACAGTATTTTTGCACTCTTAAGTGGTTTTCCCTTTTATATCCCATGGATCAAAGGTTTGTTAAGAATTGGAGCATGCCTGCCGTAGATGCAGCAGTCTCTTCCTTAATCAAGAACTTAACTTATCCCGTGGATTATGCACAGGGCTTGAAAGACCCTGTTGCCTTTCTTTGGCCAGTTCAGCTATTCAGCCAGCTGTTGCAGAAATTGGCATCTGCCAGTCCATAAAGGATCAGGTCAGACAGTCTGATGGGCCTAACCAGGAGGATGATCTGCCTTAAAGTAAGACAGATATTCCTCGAGCGCTGTGTGTTGCTGTTGACATCTTAAAAAGGATTCAATACAGCAGGTTTTTGTTTTGGCTCTGTTGTCTGTACCTATGCAGAGACTTTTGTGGCTTAAGAACTGGTCAGCTGAGCTTCCTTATGAAAAGTTATTGGCAGGTTTCCCTTTTCAGGGGAAATGTTTATTGGCGATCATTTGGAAGAATAAATCCAAAGGGAAGAGTTCTCCACTTCCTGTGAAGAAAAGCACCAGGTGTCCCTCATTTAAAACTTCAGGGACTGCTTCCTCAAATGTCTCAGCACCAAGGCAATTCCACCACCAACAGGGCGCTAGAGCCAGGGGCATGTCCTGGGCCAGAAAAAGTACTGGGTCCAAATCTCTTCTAAATTTAGCACCAATCACTCCCTTTGAGGAGTCTCCCTCACTCGGGTGGGGGGGGGGGGGGGCTGCTGCACTTTGCGGACATTTGGAGAACATTAGTTCAAGGCAAGTGGGTCACCTCAACTATATGCTGTGGTTACAAGCTGGAGTTGCAGGGGTTTTTAAGATCCATCGTTCCCTCAGATCCTCCAAAAAGAGACTTAATGTTTCAGGCACTACATCATTTACTGCATCAAGGCGTGATTGTCCCTGTATCTGAAGGAGCGAACCTGTTTTTTTACGGTTAAAAACCAAACTGGGTCACAGGGCCCATTTTTGGCCCTACGATCCCTGAACCAGTATCTACTAATCCAGTCCTTTCAGATGGAGTTTGTCCACTTAGTTGTAGCCTTGTTCCAGATGGAAGACTTTTTAGCCTCCATTGATATATAAAGGATGCGTATTTACACGTACCTATCTTTCAGTTTCATTGGAGGTTTCTGCGATTTGCAATAGAGGAACGTTGTTTTCAGTTTGTGAACACCCGAGGAGCTGTAGCAAGCCCAAAGGGTAGAGTCAAAGGTCCTAGCACCAGTACTGGGGCCCAAGGGATCCTGGTGCTCGGGTATCTGGACGACCTCCTGCTCAGAGATCACTCACTACAGGCTCTAGAACAGAGCGGTATTTGGAAAGCTTAGGCTGGATCATAAATACCAAAAGATCAACCTTGAGAATAGCTCAAAAGGCTAAAGTAATTAGGTCTGATCCTAGATACGGTCCAAGCAAGAGTTTTCTTGCCACCCGCAAGGATCTGTGCCCTGAAGAATCAGGTGCATCGGATAAGGGGCACCAGATAACACTCCATTTGGCTCTGTATGAGTCTTCTAGGGAGTATGGTATCCTCATTCGAGGTGCTGCCCTATGCCCAGCTCCATTCCAGGCCTCTACAACAAGACATCTTATTGGCTTTGAACAAAAGAGGACAAAAGGTCAACCTACTGGCATCCAGGCTCAACAACAAGCTACAGCAGTTTGTATCTCGAACAAGAGATCCTCTGGCAATCGGAGCAAATGCTCTGGTAGTTCCATGGAGCAAATACTCCCTGTTTTACGCTTTCCCTCCGGGCCCTCTTCTTCCACATTTCGGAGACAGGGAGTTCCAGTCATTCTGGTAGCACCAGCCTGGCACACTGGTTCCTGGAAATTTAAGACTGACAATAGACGGGCCATGGACGCTTCCACGTCCCCCCCGACCTACTGTTTAAGGTCCTAAATTCCACCCTAATTTACAGTCTCTAAATTTGATGGCATGGCTATTGAAACCAGAGTGTTTAAGGACCGTGGCATCTTGGGGACCAGTGGTGTCTACCCTAGTGAATGCTGAAAAAGCTGTCAATATGAAGATCTATCATAAGGTCTGGAAGACTTGTATTGCTTGGTGTGAAGCCAAAAAATGTCATCCTCGGAAATACGCGATTAGCAGAGTTCTCTCTTTTCTGCAGTCAGCTGTAGAAATCAAACTGGCTTTGAGTACAATCAGAGGTCAGGTTTTGGCCCCATCAGTATTCTTCCAAAGGCCTTTAGCCTCCCAAACAAAATAAAATGCCGCTTAAAGCGTTGGTTCCATTTTTGAGTGGAACTCCGCTTTAACATTGACAACTTTGTTTTTCTTAACCTTTCATGTGCAGCAACCCCCCCTAATACTTACCTGTACCCCATCTCGATCCATCCATGTGCAAAAGAGCCTCGGCTCTCTGGGGATTCTCCCTCCTTTTTGGTTGAGAGCAATGGGAATCTGCTGTATAAAGTTAATATCAATCTGCGCAATCTCATGAAATAAAATATTGTAAACAAATTTTGAATAGTTAGGTGTTCTCATGGGGGGTTATGCATTGTCAAACTAAAAGCTACATGTTAATGGTCCACAGGCCTTACTCTTGCAGACCCAAAAAGTGTCCACACTGCCCTTCTCCTGCACAGTCTTTGAGGAAGAGTTGGCTTTTTGCATGGCAGCTCAACAGAACAAACTGGCTTGGACAACCTTCTCAGACTGCCTCAGCAGCTAAAGGGGTTAGAGATTGGGGTGGTAAATCCTCAACTTAACCACAGGGTTTTACCAAGTTTGTGTGAACGAGTCCTAAGGGTGCCGCTGCGTAATGCAACCAAGGGCTCATTCACAATTGCAGGCACTGCTGCTCCTTTGAAAAGCGATCAGAGTTTTACAGGTCGTGAGGAAGCGATGTGTTGCCGCCTCCTCCCCAACGGATTTAAACCTATGATTGCCATGCATTGTACGTGATTGTGACGCAGTAGTACGGCAATTGGGGGTTTAAATCGGGTGGGAGGTGGCGACACTGTGTCTGGGAATCTTCAAATTTTCCCATGTTGTTTAAGTAGAACTCCACCTCCACCTTCTTTATGGTTGCCTACTCCTGATGTAGTTGATGGATCTGAAAGTGATTGTACAGTAAGATAGTAACGTTTGTAGTGAGCTTTACGCTGCACTAACTTAAACGACTTTTACTTTTTGTTTGTTAAAAGCCTCTTGGGATATGTTTGTGTTTTACTGGATCGGGTCCCATATGACAGATTTATATTTACTGTGTTGTGCAGGAGGCCCTGGCCCATGCTCTCTTCAAGGACTTCAAAAGAATGGATGAACCAGAATGCTATTTCAACTCGCTACCCCGGGAACTAGAATCCAAGCGTGACCGAATGGCTTGCTTGCTTCAGGAAGCTGGACTAAAGCCAGTCAACAAGGAATTGGACAAATTCGTATCCTGAGCCAGGGATCCCTCGGCCTACGGGACCAATGCGTTGGTTTGCCCCTGGCACCAGTTGTCTCTCCTGTATGCGTTCCCTCCACTGCAGATGATTCCCCGCCTTCTACGAAGGATCAGGGTGGAGCGCAGGCCTGTGATCCTGGTGGCCCCAGCCTGGCCCAGGAGGGCTGGGTACGCGCCCATCGTGAGGATGTCAGTAGGGGCACCGGGGCCACTCCCCCTGTGCCCAGACCTGTTATCTCAAGGCACGATATGCCACCCTGCTTCACAGCAGCTAGATTCGATGGCTTGGCGGCTGAATCCCTAATTCTTAAGGGCAGAGGCCTCTCAGCCCAGATCATATCTACGTTGATTCTGGCTAGGAAACCAGTCTCTAGAAATATCTATTACAGAGTCTGGAGGACCTATGGGGAGTGATGCGAGTCTCAAAGAGGGCATCCTCGTAAGTTTTATCGACAGGATCTTGCGATTCCTCCAGGTTGGCGTTGATAAGGGAGTAGCTCTTAGTACTCTAAAGGGGCAGGTGTCTGCCTTATCGATATGGTTTCAAAGGCCTTTGGCCGCGCATTCGCTTGTGAAAACCTTCTTGCAGGGGGTCTTGCATGTAAAATCCCCCTATTAGAGCTCCCCGCTGCCCCTGGAATTTAAAAACTCGTCTTGTCAGCTTTACAAACACAACCGTTTGAACCTCTGACAGAAATCCCTCTTGTGCTGCTAACCCGAAAGTCGGTTTTCTTGGGTGCTATGGCTTCGGCCAGAAGGGTCTCCGAGCGGGCAGCCTTGTCTTGCAGGGAACCGTACCTGATTCGGCATAAGGTCAGAGTGGTTCTGCGGCCTCAACCTCCTTTCCTTCCTAAGGTCATATCCAGTTTTCACTTGAATCAGGACCTAGTCCTACCATCCTTCTTTCCTACTCCCCAGTCCAGAGAGGAAAGACTGCTTCATACTTTGGACGTGGTCCGAGCCATGAGGGTTTATCTCAGGGCTACAGAGAAGATTCGGAAAACAGATGTGCTTTTTGTTCTTCCGGGTGGCCCCAAAAAGGGTCAGCCGGCTGCCAAGTCTTCCTTGGCTAGGTGGATTAAGCAGCTGATTTTTCAGGCCTATGGTCTGAAGCGCATTCCACCTCCCTTATCAGTTAAAGCCCATTCTACGAGGGCCATGAGTGCCTCTTGGGCGGCACACCATCAGATCTCTATGGCACAGGTTTGCAAAGCGGCAACCTGGTCTTCCGTACATACGTTTATTAAATTGTATAAGTTGGACGTCGCAAAAGCTACGGACGCAGTATTTGGGCAGGCGGTCCTACGGGCAGCAGTATAGAATCCTCTGGCCCGGTTCACGCCCCCTTGTTTTTCTGTTGGTGGAGCTATTTTTTCTCCTGACAATGTTTTTATTTGGCTATTCTTGGCCTTACGGTCTCCCTCCCTTCATAGAGCATTGCTTTAGGACATCCCAAGTGTAATGGCTATGCGCTCTGTGTCCCGTGATGTACGATAAAGAAAAAAGGATTTTTAATAAACAGCTTACCTGTAAAATCCTTTTCTTGAAGTACATCACGGGACACAGAGCTCCCACCCCTCTTTTGGGGAACATTGTGTAACCTCAGAGGAATTGCTTGCTACAAAACTGAAGCACTCCCAGTGGGAGGGGGTTATATAGGGAGGAAACTTCCTGTGAAATTGATTACACCAGTGTCCACACCTGAAGGTACCCATATAACCCAAGTGTAATGGCTATGCGCTCTGTGTCCCGTGATGTACTTCAAGAAAAGGATTTTACAGGTAAGCTGTTTATTAAAAATCCTTTTTTTTTGCATCGAGAGTAATTTTTATTTTTTTATACATCATGGGACACAGAGTTGGGCTAATATTCAATACCTATTGGGTTATACTTCATCTCCCAGGTGAATGGACACTGGTAGACCAAAGATCGTTAGACAGGAAGTGATCCCCTATATAACTCCTCCCATACAGAAAGCACATCAGTGTCTGCCAGGTGGATTACATGGTTCGTTTGAGCTCTCTGAGCTTTAGGTTTCTAGTCTCCCAAATGGTTCTTAAATGAATCAAGGGATTGACCGATCAGATCCATTTGACACAGGCTTTATATGCTTAGATAAATGGTACCCGAGCCTTGCAAAGAAGACTCCAGGTGTTGGACGCTGCGAAGTGGAAATCCTGGACACTACAGCGCTAAAGCATTTCCTGCAGGGTGCTGTACAGGTCCAAGGGAGTGGACCCTAAACGTGAAAAGGGTACCTAGTCCTTAAAGGTCCAAGTGACAGGAACCCGCCGTGAAGGGTGAAGATTGGGCTCTTAGTTTCTAAGCTGCCCTGCGCCTGGACGGGTAAGTGTAACCCCCTTATTTACTTATTGTGGGGTGTCCCAGTGATTGTAACCATCGGTCAAGCTAGCTAGAGGCTGGACCATATGGGGGAGCTTTGGGCTAGCTGTGGGGGTTTGCAAAGTGTACCTTTTTTTTTTTGCGTGTGTCTGGCTGTTTTTTTCCTGTATGATGACGCACGACCATTTGTGGCACACGTGCATTTGCAGTTTGTTTGATGGCCATGACGCGTGCGGCTTTGTCGCACATGCGCTGTAGCCTTCTCTGGGCTCATGAAGATTTGCATTGTATGCGAATACGGTCACGCCCATCCGCACGAATGTTCAGCGCACACCCAGCTTATTTAAGCTGTGTAGGCAGTTGTGGGACACAGAGCAGGCTCTGAACCAAGCATTTTCCAGTGGTTCATTTCTCCTTACCTGGATCACACGAGTCACTAAGTGTTGCTTGGCAGGCTATGGTGCGTAGCCGGATTCTTGCATAGGGGCTTGGTGAGCCCTGTTAAAGGGTCTCCCCTTCTGAGGTGTTAAATCTACACCCAGGTACTCCCTTTTTGTGCCTATTAAATGTCTTCTAAAGAAGAGTGGGACTAACATGACAGGGAAGGGGATGATACCTATGTCGTTAGTAGTTCCTGATGAACCTAGTCGTATTCCTAGTGTTGTATCCCCTGAAAGACCAGAGGCTTATGGGCAATCTGAGTCGCTGCCTTTCTGGTATTGTGCCTACAGTCAACACTGCTGCTTCACCCTTTATCACCGGAAGAACTGTCCTCAGCCCTAGCCGGGTTAAATCACAGGATTACTGGCATGATTGCATCCATCCTGCAGGGTGGCAAAGCGGCATGACAGATCAGGAATCGGTGGAGATCAGTCTGCTTCCGAGCAATCTGGATAAAAGAAGATCCAGTTGATGTCTGCCTCTCAGTCTGAGAGGCTTTCATCCTGACCGAAATTGTTTGTTTTGCCTTTTAAGTTGCCGCTTAAAAAAACAGAGATGACTGAGTCCCCCTGGTCCTCTTGGGATCCCTGATGCCTTTTTCAGGCTGCACATGCTTTCCTCCTACACCCCCTGCTGGAACAGGCGGTGTTTGCTGATTGGGAATATCCTGACAGTATTTTTGCACTCTTAAGTGGTTTTCCCTTTTATATCCCATGGATCAAAGGTTTGTTAAGAATTGGAGCATGCCTGCCGTAGATGCAGCAGTCTCTTCCTTAATCAAGAACTTAACTTATCCCGTGGATTATGCACAGGGCTTGAAAGACCCTGTTGCCTTTCTTTGGCCAGTTCAGCTATTCAGCCAGCTGTTGCAGAAATTGGCATCTGCCAGTCCATAAAGGATCAGGTCAGACAGTCTGATGGGCCTAACCAGGAGGATGATCTGCCTTAAAGTAAGACAGATATTCCTCGAGCGCTGTGTGTTGCTGTTGACATCTTAAAAAGGATTCAATACAGCAGGTTTTTGTTTTGGCTCTGTTGTCTGTACCTATGCAGAGACTTTTGTGGCTTAAGAACTGGTCAGCTGAGCTTCCTTATGAAAAGTTATTGGCAGGTTTCCCTTTTCAGGGGAAATGTTTATTGGCGATCATTTGGAAGAATAAATCCAAAGGGAAGAGTTCTCCACTTCCTGTGAAGAAAAGCACCAGGTGTCCCTCATTTAAAACTTCAGGGACTGCTTCCTCAAATGTCTCAGCACCAAGGCAATTCCACCACCAACAGGGCGCTAGAGCCAGGGGCATGTCCTGGGCCAGAAAAAGTACTGGGTCCAAATCTCTTCTAAATTTAGCACCAATCACTCCCTTTGAGGAGTCTCCCTCACTCGGGTGGGGGGGGGGGGGGGGGGGGGCTGCTGCACTTTGCGGACATTTGGAGAACATTAGTTCAAGGCAAGTGGGTCACCTCAACTATATGCTGTGGTTACAAGCTGGAGTTGCAGGGGTTTTTAAGATCCATCGTTCCCTCAGATCCTCCAAAAAGAGACTTAATGTTTCAGGCACTACATCATTTACTGCATCAAGGCGTGATTGTCCCTGTATCTGAAGGAGCGAACCTGTTTTTTTTACGGTTAAAAACCAAACTGGGTCACAGGGCCCATTTTTGGCCCTACGATCCCTGAACCAGTATCTACTAATCCAGTCCTTTCAGATGGAGTTTGTCCACTTAGTTGTAGCCTTGTTCCAGATGGAAGACTTTTTAGCCTCCATTGATATATAAAGGATGCGTATTTACACGTACCTATCTTTCAGTTTCATTGGAGGTTTCTGCGATTTGCAATAGAGGAACGTTGTTTTCAGTTTGTGAACACCCGAGGAGCTGTAGCAAGCCCAAAGGGTAGAGTCAAAGGTCCTAGCACCAGTACTGGGGCCCAAGGGATCCTGGTGCTCGGGTATCTGGACGACCTCCTGCTCAGAGATCACTCACTACAGGCTCTAGAACAGAGCGGTATTTGGAAAGCTTAGGCTGGATCATAAATACCAAAAGATCAACCTTGAGAATAGCTCAAAAGGCTAAAGTAATTAGGTCTGATCCTAGATACGGTCCAAGCAAGAGTTTTCTTGCCACCCGCAAGGATCTGTGCCCTGAAGAATCAGGTGCATCGGATAAGGGGCACCAGATAACACTCCATTTGGCTCTGTATGAGTCTTCTAGGGAGTATGGTATCCTCATTCGAGGTGCTGCCCTATGCCCAGCTCCATTCCAGGCCTCTACAACAAGACATCTTATTGGCTTTGAACAAAAGAGGACAAAAGGTCAACCTACTGGCATCCAGGCTCAACAACAAGCTACAGCAGTTTGTATCTCGAACAAGAGATCCTCTGGCAATCGGAGCAAATGCTCTGGTAGTTCCATGGAGCAAATACTCCCTGTTTTACGCTTTCCCTCCGGGCCCTCTTCTTCCACATTTCGGAGACAGGGAGTTCCAGTCATTCTGGTAGCACCAGCCTGGCACACTGGTTCCTGGAAATTTAAGACTGACAATAGACGGGCCATGGACGCTTCCACGTCCCCCCCGACCTACTGTTTAAGGTCCTAAATTCCACCCTAATTTACAGTCTCTAAATTTGATGGCATGGCTATTGAAACCAGAGTGTTTAAGGACCGTGGCATCTTGGGGACCAGTGGTGTCTACCCTAGTGAATGCTGAAAAAGCTGTCAATATGAAGATCTATCATAAGGTCTGGAAGACTTGTATTGCTTGGTGTGAAGCCAAAAAATGTCATCCTCGGAAATACGCGATTAGCAGAGTTCTCTCTTTTCTGCAGTCAGCTGTAGAAATCAAACTGGCTTTGAGTACAATCAGAGGTCAGGTTTTGGCCCCATCAGTATTCTTCCAAAGGCCTTTAGCCTCCCAAACAAAATAAAATGCCGCTTAAAGCGTTGGTTCCATTTTTGAGTGGAACTCCGCTTTAACATTGACAACTTTGTTTTTCTTAACCTTTCATGTGCAGCAACCCCCCCTAATACTTACCTGTACCCCATCTCGATCCATCCATGTGCAAAAGAGCCTCGGCTCTCTGGGGATTCTCCCTCCTTTTTGGTTGAGAGCAATGGGAATCTGCTGTATAAAGTTAATATCAATCTGCGCAATCTCATGAAATAAAATATTGTAAACAAATTTTGAATAGTTAGGTGTTCTCATGGGGGGTTATGCATTGTCAAACTAAAAGCTACATGTTAATGGTCCACAGGCCTTACTCTTGCAGACCCAAAAAGTGTCCACACTGCCCTTCTCCTGCACAGTCTTTGAGGAAGAGTTGGCTTTTTGCATGGCAGCTCAACAGAACAAACTGGCTTGGACAACCTTCTCAGACTGCCTCAGCAGCTAAAGGGGTTAGAGATTGGGGGTGGTAAATCCTCAACTTAACCACAGGGTTTTACCAAGTTTGTGTGAACGAGTCCTAAGGGTGCCGCTGCGTAATGCAACCAAGGGCTCATTCACAATTGCAGGCACTGCTGCTCCTTTGAAAAGCGATCAGAGTTTTACAGGTCGTGAGGAAGCGATGTGTTGCCGCCTCCTCCCCAACGGATTTAAACCTATGATTGCCATGCATTGTACGTGATTGTGACGCAGTAGTACGGCAATTGGGGGTTTAAATCGGGTGGGAGGTGGCGACACTGTGTCTGGGAATCTTCAAATTTTCCCATGTTGTTTAAGTAGAACTCCACCTCCACCTTCTTTATGGTTGCCTACTCCTGATGTAGTTGATGGATCTGAAAGTGATTGTACAGTAAGATAGTAACGTTTGTAGTGAGCTTTACGCTGCACTAACTTAAACGACTTTTACTTTTTGTTTGTTAAAAGCCTCTTGGGATATGTTTGTGTTTTACTGGATCGGGTCCCATATGACAGATTTATATTTACTGTGTTGTGCAGGAGGCCCTGGCCCATGCTCTCTTCAAGGACTTCAAAAGAATGGATGAACCAGAATGCTATTTCAACTCGCTACCCCGGGAACTAGAATCCAAGCGTGACCGAATGGCTTGCTTGCTTCAGGAAGCTGGACTAAAGCCAGTCGTTCCAGAAGGAGGATATTTCATGATTGCAGATGTTTCTGTACTCGGTAATGAAATGCGTTGTCTCTGACTTTGTTGCATATTAACTATTTATTGCACCAGAGTACAAATGTGTGAAATATTTGAATTTCACTGAAGATAGACCTAACTTTGGTTGAACTTTACTGTTATATCTTTAGAAATACCATAACCTACATTTATTAAGTGTCTGTGCAGTAGTCTTAATGACTAGGCGGGGCAGAATAACAAGTACAGACTTCTGTATGTCATAATAATTCTGAAACCTTGATGATTTGCCTTTAACCACTTGCCTCCTGGGCACATACACCCCCCTCCTGCCCAGGTAAAATTTCAGCTTCCGGCACTGCGTCGCTTTAACTGACAATTGCGCGGTCGTGCGACGTGGCTCCCAAACAAAATTAACGTCCTTTTTTCCCCACAAGTAGAGCTTTCTTTTGGTGGTATTTGATCGCCTGTGCGGTTTTTATTTTTTGCGCTTTAAACAAAAAAGAGCGACAATTTTGAAGAAAAATACAATATTTTTTTACTTGTTGCTATAATAAATATCCCAATTAAAAAAAAAAACAATTTTTTTTCTCAGTTTAGGGCGATACGTATTCTTCTACATATTTTTGGTAAAAAAAAAAAAATCGCAATAAACGACTGGTTTGTGCAAAAGTTATAGCGCTTACAAAATAGGGGAGAGAATTATTATTTTTTATTATTATTTTTTTTTACTAGAAATGGCGGCGATCTGCGATTTTTATTGGTACTGCGACATTATGGCGGACACATCGGACACTTTTGACACATTTTTGGCGCCATTCACATTTATACTGCGATCAGTGCTATAAATATGCACTAATTACAGTATAAATGTAACTGGCATTGAAGGGGTTAACACTAGGGGGTGAGGAAGGGGTTAAATGTGTATCCTAGGTGTGTTCTAACTGTGGGGGGAGGGGGGGGGGTGACTGGGGGGTGACCGATCTGTGTCCCTATGTAGGAAGGAACACAGATCGGGCTCCTCCTCTCCAGAGACAGGACGCTGTCTCTGTGTAAAACGGCAATGAGAGATGATCTATGAGATCATCTCTCATTCGCCCACAGATCGCATCGCAAACGGGCACTCTGATTGGCCGTTCGCCGCGATCTGTGATTGGCCGTGTCCAAAGGACACGGACAACACAGGGCTTCCCCGCAGCACGCTCTACAGCGCGCGCTGGGAACGCCCAAAGGAGATGCCGTCAAATGATTGCATGTTGGATATTCAGACCCGCGCTGTTGCCGTCATTTGACGGTAGCGCGGGCCTGAAGTGGTTAAGATCACATACCTACCTAAAGAACAGCTGTCCTTTAGATAGGTATGTGATCTTAAAGGCAAATCATCAAGGTTTCAGAATTATTATGACAGCCAGAAGTCCGTACTTGTTATTAAACATACAGCAACTTTTTGTAATACCACAAACCATTTTGGATCTTAAACACAACATTACAAGAGCACACTGATTTTGCTCTTGTAATGTTGTGTTAAAGATTCAAAATGGTTTGTACGTTTTTCTTTATTGGTTACATTTATAACAAAGAGAAGATATCATGTTGCTCCTAGTTATACTCTACCAGGTTTCTCCATGCTGCAATTTGCATTTTACAGCACGTTCATAAAATGCAGAACATGGGAGTAAAGCCTTTAGTGTCTTACACAGTTCTCTATGCCTAATGAAGCGGGAAGAACTCTGATTGGACTAGAGCCAGTCGGATGCATTTGACAGGTCAAGTTATTGGGTTCTCTTGTCTCAGATTTGTAAACCCCATCCTTGTGTTTTATAAATCTACCTTGCTGCTTATGGCCACAGGAGTGGTGACAGAACAGACACTATGACATAACTGCTTTTAAAATGAATCTGTGCTTGGCCCATACAGGGCAGTGGTTTGGGTTGGGGGTGTTACCATAAAAACAGGGTTCATCTATGAATTTTTACCCCCCCCCCCCCCCCCAACTGCAAGTGTAAACTAGGCCTAAAGCAAAGCCCTGTGTAATCTACAAGTCACTGAAGTTGTAGCTTACACAGGGCTATGATGTGCTTCTTCATGCCTAAGCTTTTGTTTCAGCCCCACTTTGTTGAACACAACAGGACAGTAGATAAAAAGATTAGTATATACACAATGTAATTCACTCTTTAGAGGTATTAAAGCTTGAATGGGCAAAATAGAGGCTTGCTTGAAGAGGAGCTAACTTGGGCAGTAATACTTATTAGGTTTCATCCTAACATTATAACATTACGCTGACAGTGTTGAGTGCTCCAGTATATAAAATCCATACTTTCAGAGCAGGCTAAACAAAGCATGTTGTACACCTTAAATGGTATGAGCTATATAAGGCGCTGTAGGGAGTAATTAATAGCTAAACAATAGAAAACGGCTTTGTGAAATGAGACCATAAGCATCATTGTCTAATACATAATAAAGTTATTTTGTGCTACAGTGACACCTAGTGTTCATTTAGTAGGCTTCAGAAGGCACTAAATACAACAATATTGATGGTTCGAGTAAAACAAAATAAGATCAACTTTGAAATTTTACATGTTTTCTAATAAAAGGTGATGTAAGCAAAACATGATTCCAAATTACATGTTAAAGTAAATAGTGTGTTTTTGATTCTGAGGATTCGCAGCCACACTAGAACACAGACGTAGATATAGGAATGCAGAGAAAATATAATATGCAATATATCGGCACTCAACCAGACTTCTGTTAAAGGATCAGTAAAGGAAACAATTTTTAATGCTAAATAGCTTGCTTTACCTTATAGCAGTCCTGCTTTCATGTCCTCCATGTCCGTGTTTGCTTAGAAGTTGCTGTAATTCCTTACTGAACTCCACACTTCCTGCTTGTCTGGCTCCTTATGTAAAAACTCATCATAGCTTTTCATTGTGGTCCATAATCAAGAAGATGTGATTACTATGTGTCTAAAACTCCTCAGAACCAGATTAATTTTAGAAACAAACACTGCCCTGTGTGTGTTTGTTTTTGTTCTGTGTGTCTCTGTACACACAGAACAAACTGAAACTAGTCTAAAAACTAAACTAAACTGCAGGCACATTATATGATTGATTTTTATCAATTTTTAATCATTTTTAAAAGGAATCAGTTAACTATTATGTCTCTATACCCTGTAAACAGTAATTTCAACCAAAAAAATGTTTTCCTTTACTACTCCTTTAAATATTTATGGATTTATTTTTGTGTTGAAGGTGTGGATCTTTCAGATGTGAAAGACGATGAACCTTACGATTACAAATTTATAAAGTGGATGATTAAAACTAAGGTGGGTAATGCAGTGTTCATGAAAGTGTTCAAATCATAATTGCAGTGTACTTGTGTCGTAACAAAGCTTTCTTTTTGCTAGCTTCCTGCTCTGTTTTTATAGTATAAAGCATTCAACACACTGGCGGTTATTTACTAAAACTGCATGGTGCAAAATCTGGTGCAGCTCTGCTTAGAAACAGACTTCCAGGTTTTGTCGTCATAGCTTAATTGATCAAGCTGAAATATAAAAGCTGATTGGTTACTATGCACATCTGCACCAGATTCTGAGTGCGCCAGTTTTAGTAAATCTCCCCCACAGTTAAGGTCCCTTTTACACTTGTACGACTTCAAAGTCGCGCTATTCGCGGCCGCGATTTTACCGCGATTTTGCCGTGATTCGCGGCCGCGATTTCAATGAATGCCTGTGTAAGTGGCATCAAAATCGGACCAAAGTAGTGCAGGGACTACTTTGAAGTCAGCACTACTTAAAGTCGTGCCAGTATGAATGGTGTTCATTGAAAATCATGGAGAATGACTTGTCATACGATTTTGCAGTCCAAAATCGTGAGACAAGTCGTATAAATGTGAAAGGGGCCTGAATGTTTTGGAACAGTGATTAGCAAATAACGAATTTTAACAATTTATATGTTTTGAAATCTATTTTAGAAATTAGCTGCTATTCCAGTAACTGCATTTTGTGGACTTGAATCCAAGAAACAGCTTGAAAAGTATATCAGATTCTGTTTTATTAAGGTAGGTCTATATAGTATAATAAAATAGTCAGATGATATAAAGCTACCTGCTATTAAATGTAATCCACAAGATTACTTTTCTCTAAAGTGAATATGTTTTCAATCTAAACATTCTAATGGAGGCGTCTATTTTGCCTGATCATCTTCTCCTTCTTTTTTTTTTTTCTCAATACAATTGTTACTAAACGTATTCCCAGAGCTTTTTTTCAAAGAAAATAGGTGCTGGAACTCAACCACGACACCGTTCAGATTTCACATATACTACAAGGGTCTTAAAGGGGCATTAAATACCAAAATTGCATTACATACAGAGTGCAGAGTTAAGGGGGGGGGGGTTACACACAGAGTGCAGAGCTGTCATTTGTAAACACAGAAACCAGACTTCTGTTCAGACAAGTGATTGTGGTGAGCAGGCACCAAAGGGTCTAAGCCAAAGGTAGTGTAACTGAGTTCCCCCTGAAAAAAAGCCCTGCATATTCCCTATTGCGCTACACTACATTACTGTTGCCCAATTATTTTGAACTATTCGAATTATTCGACCTAAATCACCCCTGCTTTATTATTTTTTGCACGATATACATTATGCACAACAGTGTGCGTTAGCACAGGTGTGTTCTGAATGTATGCTAGGGTGTCATTCAAAACCAGATGTGATAAAGTGTATTGTACAGTGTGTGTTACTGGGCTCGTAAAGTTCCTGATCAGTTTTTTTTTTTTTTACTTAAAGTGCAAGTAAACCCTTTTCTTTCTCGTACATCACGGGACACAGAGCGGCATATTCATTACTATATGGGTTATATGGAGTACCTTCAGGTGTGGACACTGGCAATCTCAAACAGGAAGTCCCCTCCCTATATAACCCCCTCCCCTAGAGGGAGTCCCTCAGTTTTTTCGCCAGTGTCTTAGGTGTTGGTCACGGAATAGCTTTGCTCCACATCCTTGGGATTAAGGGCGGGCTAACCGGATCTGTCCAAAGAGCCTCAGTGCCAAAGTGGACAGTACCCGGGCCCCAAACCGTGGGGTTTTGCCTATAATGCTCCTCTTTGGAGGGCTGGACCCTGGGCCCAGGACTTGGAGTTCATAAAGACCATAAGTTCCTGTTTGCCAGGGTGCTATATAGGTCCAGGACAGTGGGTACCTTTATAGGACCCCAGGGCCTGAAGGTCTATTACGCTACCCACGGAGATGGGAGAAGATTGGATCGTTTGGCTAGACAAACATCCTGCAGCATGGAGCAGGTAAGAGGGGAGCCTGCGGGACTTGGTTCGACAGCAGGCTCTCCGGGGTAACCTAAAAGGGGGGTAGCCTAAGTATGCTCTGCATTGGCAACCTTGATCACTATGTCTGAGAAAGACAGGATGATCCCATTTCCCCCATCACTAGGTTCCCCTGTCTAAGAATTGTGTTGCTAGCTACCTGCTGCTTTCTTCCTAGGACTGGTAAGGATCCCTATGGGGCCTTTTGGAGAGTCCTACCTGGCCGGGGGTTTGAATCTGCCGCCTGGTACTGCAGTCCTGGGTCTCCAGCAGCGCGGCTCCTCCATGTTCTTCCTGCTCCGGCATACGCGCGCGCGCGCACACGTCTTATAGACGTTTTTCGCGCCGTTCGGAGGGGAGGGCGGGGGGGGGGCGTGCCTGCAGCGTCATACAGGGGCGCGCCTTGTGCTGTTATAGATCAGCAGGCATTGTCAGTGCTCAGTCTGAGGCTGATCTCAAAGGGAGAGGACGCAGAGCGGCAGAACAGTGACTCCCGGTGGCGGAAGAGGGGTAGTACATGCTGGACTTTGTTCCAATGCCTTTCTGTTAAGCCAAGAAATCCCCCTTTTTGCAACAGGTTGGAGGCTGGCAAACTAAGTTTGGGGTCGCTGTATGTTTGAAAAAAAAAAAAAGAAAAAGAAAGAGACTTATATATATTTAAAAAAAAAAAAAAAAAAAAACATACGGGGCCCCATCAGTTTTTGGGCATTAGTGAGCTATTGTCCCCTAAGCTCTAGTTTTGTACTCCTGGCCACTACAGTCTGTTGTTGTTGGCGGAGTCCCTCGATTTTGTATTATGGCTTCCAAAGGTTCGGGGTCAAAGGGTACAAAAAAGACCAAAAAACAGAGGGGTTCCCCCTCTGATTCTGATGATATGCCGATACTTTCCCCGCAACTTATTCCCATAAAGGTCGCCTTGGATGAGCCATTAGGGGGGTCTGGTGCGGAGGCTGGCCCAGATCAGCCCAGCCCTGTGTTTATCACAGAGGAGATGCTAGCTGTATCCCTAGGGGGGCTAGAAGAGAGAATAGCAGCATTGATCGCTAGAGCTATTCCTGGCAAGAAACGGGTTAGATCCCCATCACCAAGAGGTGTATCCTCAGATGCTGAAATTCTCTCTCCGGACGAATTGGAATCGCAGGAGGATCAACTAGACCTGAACCAAGAGGGTTCAGGGATTGAGGGATCTACCTCTGAGGAACCATTTTCAGACTCCCAGACAGAGAGACTGTGGGTGCAGTCTTTGACGGACATGGTCCGCTCGGCATTTAGTTTACCATTGCCAGAGCCTCAGGTTCCTCCGGTATCCTCTCTGGGCTCTTTGAAAGCTCCTTTAAGCAACGCAGTTTTTCCGGTCCATCCTCTCTTGGAGGAATTGATCTTTCGGGATTGGGTACGGCCGGACAGAATTTTTCTGCCACCGAAGAGATTTGCGGTCATTTACCCCATGGAGGAAAAATTCTCCAAGAGGTGGAGGCTCCCAGTGGTGGATGCAGCCATCTCATGTGTGAATAAATCACTAACTTGCCCGGTGGAAAACATACATATGTTTAAAGATCCGGTTGATAAACGGTTAGAGACACTTTTAAAAGCATCCTTTGCTACGGCAGGAGCAGTGGTACAGCCAGCTGTGGCTGCAATTGGAGTTTGTCAGGCGTTAAAGGACCAGACAAAAGAAATGCTAAAAGACATGCCTACCCAACAGGCAGAAGAGTTTTCTGACATTCCCAGAGCTCTGTGTTTTGCGGTAGATGCTATAAAGGATTCCATCCAGCAGGCCTCTCGTTTATCACTATTTTTGGTGCACATGAGAAGGCTCTTATGGTTGAAGAACTGGGCGGCGGAGCCCCCATGCAAAAAGCTTCTGGCAGAGTTTCCCTTCCATGGAGGACGACTCTTCGGGGAGGATCTGGATAAATACATTCAGACTATTTCAAGTGGCAAAAGTACCCTTTTACCGGTCAAAAAGACATTCCGGGGTCCTACATTTAAGAGGCAGCTCTTTCCTGTCTCAGGGCCCTCAAATTCCAGGCAGTATCGACGGCCGCCTGCACGATCCAACGTTAACAGTAGATCGCAGGGACAGGCCCCTGGGGGTAAGAGACCATGGTATCGTAAGCCGACAAAGACAGCCCCTAAGTCTGCCTTATGAAGGGGCGCCCCCACTCTCGCGGGTGGGGGGAAGGCTTTGTTTCTTCTCAGAAGTTTGGGAAGCCAAGATCCCCGACAAATGGGTCCGGGCGTCTGTAACCGCAGGCTACAGACTGGAGTTTCTAAACTTTCCTCCGCCTCATTTTCAAGAGTCAAGGCTACCAAAGGTTCCAGCAAAGAAGGCCTCGATGCTGGCAGCTTTGGATCACCTGCTTTGCCAGGACGTAATAATAGAGGTGCCAGCCCAAGAGCAAGGGCTAGGTTTCTATTCCAATCTCTTTGTCATACCAAAGCCCAACGGCGATGTCAGGCCAATCTTGGACCTAAAGAGGTTAAACGGTTACCTAAGGGTTCGTTCCTTCCGGATGGAATCCATCCGGTCAGCAGTCGCCACGCTTCAGAGGGACGATTTTCTGGCTTCCATAGACATAAAGGATGCTTACCTTCATGTACCAATCTTTCAGTCGCATCAAAGATTTTTACGCTTCGCGGTGGGGCAGCGACACTTCCAATTCAGGGCGCTCCCCTTCGGGCTGGCCACGGCCCCCCGGGTATTCACGAAGATCCTAGCCCCAGTTCTGGCCAATCTAAGGATCCAAGGGGTCACAGTCCTAGCATACTTGGACGACCTTTTAATCATAGATCACTCACGGCCGTGTCTGCAACAGGCAGTAAACCTCACGGTTCAGTACCTCGAAGGGTTCGGCTGGGTCCTAAACCAGGAAAAGTCAGCGTTCCAGCCTACAAAGCAGTTGGAATACCTCGGCATGAGGTTAGACACAGAACAGCAAAGGGTGTTCCTGCCCCTTGTAAAGATCGAGGCTATCAAGGGGTTGGTTCTAAGCAAGAAAAAACCAACTATTCGCCTGTGTATGCGATTACTAGGCAAGCTAGTGGCCACGTTCGAGGCAGTACCATACGCTCAGATCCACACTCGCGTCCTACAGGCAGCCATTCTAGCAGCCTGGGGCAAGAGAGCACATGACTTAGAGTCCCCTTTGACGCTATCATCAAGGGTCCGACAAAGCCTGGCCTGGTGGTTGAACCCTCAGAATCTTCTAAAGGGAAGATCCTTCAGCCCTGTTGTCTGGAAGGTAGTTACCACAGACGCCAGCCTGGCAGGCTGGGGGGCGGTCTTCGAGGGGTTCTCTCGCCAGGGAACTTGGGTGAAAACAGAGAGGCAGCTCCCCATCAATATCTTGGAAATCAGAGCTGCTCGCCTAGCCCTTCTGGCATGGACCTCCAGATTACAGGGGTCCCCGGTGAGAATCCAGTCAGACAATGCCACAGCGGTGGCATACATAAACCACCAAGGGGGAACCAGGAGTCAGGCCGCTCAGAGGGAGGTGAGCTTGATTTTTCAGTGGGCAGAGGTTCATGTACCCTGCATTTCGGCGATATTCATTCCCGGAGTGGACAACCTGCAGGCAGACTTCTTAAGTCGCCAGAGTCTGTCGCCAGGGGAGTGGTCTCTGCATCCCCAGGTCTTTCAGACAATCTGCCAGAAGTGGGGAATGCCAGACGTAGATATAATGGCATCCAGGTTCAACAAGAAACTAGACAGGTTCGTGTCTCGAGCGAGGGACCCTATGGCCTGCGGAACCGATGCGTTGGTTTGCCCTTGGCATCAATTCAAACTTCTATATGCATTCCCTCCGCTGCAGTTACTTCCTCGCCTGTTGCGCAGGATCAGAGTGGAGCACAAGCCAGTCATTCTAGTAGCTCCAGCTTGGCCCCGGAGGACATGGTACTCACTAGTCCTGAAGATGGCAGTGGGAGACCCTTGGACTCTTCCTCTACGACCAGACCTACTCTCACAAGGCCCGATCCTCCACCCTACATTACAACGTCTAAATTTGACGGCCTGGAGGCTGAATCCCTGATTCTCAGGGGTAGAGGTCTGTCTAGGCAGGTAATTCCTACCCTGATTAGGGCTAGAAAGCCGGCCTCCAGGGTGATTTATTACAGGGTGTGGAGGAACTACGTAGGCTGGTGTGAATCCAAAAGATGGAATTCCCGCAAATATACCATTGATAGGGTGTTAGGTTTTCTCCAGCTAGGAGTGGATAAAGGCCTGGCATTAAGCACAATCAAGGGACAGATTTCAGCTCTGTCAGTGTGGTTTCAGAGGCCGCTGGCCACCCACTCGCTGGTAAAGACCTTCATACAGGGGGTCTTGCGTATTAATCCTCCTGTCAAGTCACCAATTTGTCCATGGGACTTAAATCTTGTCCTGTCCACTCTACAGAAACAACCCTTTGAGCCGTTGGCTGAGATTCCTTTAGTTTTACTGACAAGAAAGTTGGTTTTCTTGGTCGCCATAGTTTCGGCCAGGAGAGTGTCAGAGTTAGCAGCCTTATCGTGTAAGGAACCATATCTCGTTCTACATAAGGACAGGGCAGTTCTCCGGCCCCATCCTTCCTTTCTACCAAAGGTTATATCCAATTTTCACTTGAACCAGGATTTGGTACTTCCATCCTTCTTTCCGAAACCCACATCTAGAAAGGAGGGGTTGCTGCATACCTTGGATATTGTCCGGGCCATGAAGGCCTATCTTAAAGCTACAGAAAAGATCCGAAAAACAGATGTGTTGTTCGTTCTACCAGATGGCCCCAAGAAGGGGCAGGCAGCTGCAAAATCCACCATCTCGAGATGGATTAGACAATTAATCATTCAGGCCTACGGTTTGAAGAGGTTGCCTCCTCCTTTGTCGGTAAAAGCCCATTCTACCAGGGCCATGGGCGCCTCCTGGGCAGCACACCATCAGATCTCTATGGCTCAGATATGCAAGGCGGCGACGTGGTCATCAGTCCACAGGTTTACAAAGTTTTATCAACTAGACGTGAGAAGGAATGCGGATTCTGCCTTTGGACAGGCAGTACTACAGGCTGCAGTTTAAGATCCTCGGGATCAGGGGCACCCTTGGTTGTAAAAAAGAAAAAAAAAAAAAAAAAAAAAGGTTTTTCTTGACTAAGTTGAAATTATTATTATTATTTGAGTATACCTCTAAATTAAATCTCGTTTGAGAAGATGTCTCCCTCCCCTCATTAAAGCATTGCTTTCGGACATCCCATATAGTAATGAATATGCCGCTCTGTGTCCCGTGATGTACGAGAAAGGAAAAAGGGATTTTTAAATACAGCTTACCTGTAAAATCCTTTTCTTGGAGTACATCACGGGACACAGAGCTCCCACCCCTCTTTTGGGTGACCATTTTGGGAGGCATACTGCTTGCTACAAAACTGAGGGACTCCCTCTAGGGGAGGGGGTTATATAGGGAGGGGACTTCCTGTTTGAGATTGCCAGTGTCCACACCTGAAGGTACTCCATATAACCCATATAGTAATGAATATGCCGCTCTGTGTCCCGTGATGTACTCCAAGAAAAGGATTTTACAGGTAAGCTGTATTTAAAAATCCCTTTTTCTGGCACTTGTACCTACGATGAATATCTACTAAACCTGCATGCTGCCGGCGCATGTGCATACCCATGCCGTTCCTTCAGAGCTCCATGCCACAGACTGTGGCATCATTGCGGCTTGGCCAGTCAGACAGCCGGGGGACACTAACCTGGAAGGAAGACCGGGTAAAGATGAAAGTGCCTGTTAGCTGTGCTAACATTTTAAGGTTAGCAGGGCTTCCTTCTAAAGTAAGTATTTCATAATGTGCTAGTATGCGATGCATACTAGCACAATATGCGATTTACCTTGCAGGGTTTAAAAAAAAAACAAATTTGTGTGGTTTACTTCCGCTTTAAAGTAGATCTTTAGGCAAAACTTTTTTTTGTTTTTTTCATTTTGGTTAGAATAAGGGATGGTTTTAACCCCTGCCAGATTTATTTATTTTTTGTTTGTTTTTTTGTCATCTGTGTGGGGAGATTTCCTTTCACTTCCTGTTACATAGCAAAAACAGGAAGTGAGAGGAAATTTCTGCAATTTAAAGGAATCCTTTGTGGCTCACCAGAGCTAGTGTTTCCCTCCTATTACTTTTCTGGGGACACGCCAAAATTTGGCATTTTCTTTTACTTTCACTTTCAATAATAATGGTAAGAAAGACAAATAGAGAATCTTCCTAACTGGAGTACAGACAGCATTAAAAAACTGACAGGCGTTCTAATCCCTCCCCACTCTATCCAAAACGAAATAAAAAAGTTTTGCCTTAATACTTTAAGCACAGTGGATACAACCCGGCTATACAGATGTCTACAGTGACAGCTGTATCTCTGAATGGCTCTGTATATTAGACATCAAAATCAAGGCCATGGTGTTCATGGGTTTGTGTTTGGGGCTCTGCATTTTTCAGGACCATTGTAGTTTCTTTATCTAGACTAGAAAGTGAGATTGAGGTTGCAAACACAAGGCAGTGGGGTTGATTTACTAAGACCAGAGAGTGCAAAATCTGGTGTGTGCATGGTAGCCAATCGGCTTCCAACTACTTCTGTTCAATTAAATTTTGACAAAAAGATGGAAACTGATTGTTTTCTGTGCACAGCTGCACCAGATTTTGCACTCTCTCCAGTTTTATTAAATCAACCCCAAAGTGAAAGTAAGCAGTTTCACGCGGATGGGTCATTGTTTCTCAGTGCTGGGACCCCGATGGTGGCAGATTTGGTAGAGGGCTGTTTTGCCAAATAAATCTTACATTTCACTTTCTAATTGGTGTAAATATACTGCTCAAGAAATTAAAGGAACACTTTGAAAACACATCAGATCTTAATTGGGAAGAATGTCATGCTGTATATACTGATTCGGACTGGGTAATGTGTTAGGATGCCACATCGTTTGATGGAAATGAAAATTATCAACTTACAGAGAGCTGAAAATTAAAGTGAAAAAATTATGCAGCAGGCTAGTCCATTTTGCTGACATTTTATTCCAGCTACTCAAAATGTTACTCGGTAGTTTGTGTGCCTGACAATGTCGGGCATGCTCCTAATGAGACGACGGATGGTGTCCTGGGGTAGTTGCTCCCAGATCTGGACCAGAGCATCACTTGAGCTCCTGAACAGACTGAGGTGCAACCTGGCGGCATCGGATGGACCGAATCATAATGTCCCAGATGTGTTCTATTTGATTTAGGTCAGGCGACCATTGAGGCCATTCAATGGTATTGATTCCTTCATCCTCCAGGATCTGGCTGTATACACTCGTCACGTGAGGCTGGGCATTGACACGCACCAGTGTAGGGTCTGACTATGGGTTCAGGGATTTCAGGAATTCATGATCACTATCGCTCTGATTTAAGGTTAACAAAGAACGCTTCAAGAGAGGGCAAGTCGGCATTCCACAGGAGGAGGACATCACCGATGTACCTCCCAGCGGCTTAACTCTCTCGGGGGAGTTAGTATCGATCTCTTTTTACTAGGGTTGTACCGATACCGATACCAGTATCGGTATCGGGACCGATTCCGAGTATTTGCGGGAGTACTTGTACTCCCGCAAATACCCCTGATACCCAAATAGAATACTCCCGCCCCCCCGCCGCCGTCGCTCCCGCCGACCTCGCCGCCGTATATACAAAGCCGCCGCCGCGAACATTACACGCACCTTCTGTCCAATCCCAAACCAGAGGGAGTGTCCTTTACACAGGGCGCGTGATAGGGAAAACAGCTATTGAAAAACGAAAGGTGGTGTAATGTTTGCGGCGGCAGCTTTGTATATACGGCGGCATCATCAGGTAGGGGGACATCATGGCTGTTTGTGAGGGACATGGCAGCAATATGTGGGGGGACATGGCAGCAATATGTGGGGGGACATGGCAGCAATATGTGGGGGCACATGGCTGCAATATGTGGGGGCACATGGCAGCAATATGTGGGGGCACATGGCAGCAATATGTGGGGGCACATGGCAGCAATATGTGGGGGCACATGGCTGCAATATGTGGGGGCACATGGCTGCAATATGTGGGGGACATGGCTGCAATATGTGGGGGATATGGCTGCATATGGGGACACGTTTGAAAAAAGTATCGGTACTTGTACTCGGACCTAAAAAAGTGGTATCGGGACAACCCTACTTTTTACCAACAGCGATAAATAAACAGGCAGGGTGGGGTGCAAATTTTGTGCCCATAGCTCACCACAAGTTTGTAAATGGAAATTGCTTCCAAACCAAAAATAATTATGGGCCGTTGCGAAAACCAGGAGTTCAATAATGAAATCTTTCTGCATTTGTGGTAAAGGGTGATCCTATTCAAGGTAAAATTTGACAGCCTCTAGACCCTGTTGGTAAAATATGATTGTGTAGAGAGACCGCATTGGCTGTCGCTAATAAGCAGCCACCTCTCCACTCATATTCCCCAATGGATTAATGATTTGTGTCGTATCTCTCAGATAAGGAGTTGCTGTAACCAATGGCTGTAAAAATTCATCCACATACCTGCCTATACTCGCAGTCACTGAGTCCATGCTGCTGATTATAGGGCGGCCTGGCGGTTTTGAAAGGTTTTGGATTTTTGGCAAGTAGTACATAACCAGACACTAAGGGTACCAGGTATGTTCTTTCTTTCTTATTCAAAATTCCTTGCCGGAACCCGTCAACAATTAGACACGAAACTTGAACTTCGATGTAGGATTTGAAGCCAGTGGTGTGTAATTTGAATGATCAGATAAAAGCCTATTCCTCTCCTCAAGATATTTTACATTTGTCCAAAATGACAAGTCAGCTAGAGAGAGGGATGGGGGGGACAAGAAATTAGGATAGAGAGATAAAAGGGAAAGAAAAGAGAACTAAGAGAAAGATTGGTACATCCTAAAATGTACCATATCAGGTTTTAATACCGTACGAGTGGAGGGGACTCAGGGAATGCTACATTTCCGTGGGTTAGGGGCGCAAATTGCTTGTCTTGCCTTGGGTGCTGACAACCCACGCTATGAAAATAATTTTACTGTTGGGGGTCCCCACAACTTGGGAAATTTTATCAAGGGGTCACGGCACTAGAAAGGTTGAGAACTACTGCTTTAGAACCATATCCCTGAAAAATCTGTGTGCCGAGTTTGAGATTATTAACCCCATCCCCTGTAATCTGAGATGAGATATTAGAAGTTATTTGACTCCATTTCTTGCCTGAATTGCAATAGTAGATCTTGTTGCCTCATTGGTGTACTTTTATAATATTTTGCTTTATCAAAAGTATTATAAAATAAGGGTAAATCCAAATATTTCTTACAGCGAGATGAGACATTGGATGCCGGTGAGAAGATCTTGAAGAACTGGAATAAATGAAAATAACAGACTTGATTAGACCAATTTACAAGCAATGGTTATCCTAATGAACTGTATTCACTGTTCTTGTGCTGGGATCTCACAAACATCACACAATCAAATGTAATTGGCATTGCTGTTTTATTGGAAATGGGAGCTGTAAATAAAAACATTATCTCATTTTTATACTGCTAATGAAGTGATTCTTCCAGGTATCTAGATCTTGCTTTTTTTTAATACCCTCCTTCTTAAAGCGGATCTCCACCCTAAAGTGAAGATCCGCTGATCGGAACCCTCTCCCCCTCCGGTGTCACAATTGACACCTTTCAGGGGGGAGGGGGTGCAGATACCTGTCTAAAGACAGGTATCTGCAACCACTTCCGGCCCGCAGTCTCGGAAAAAAGACGGGTTTTTTGGCGACATCCCTTCGCCCCCCCGTTGTGTGCTGGGAACTCTCAGCTCCCAGCACACAGCGGGAGCCAATCGCCGGGCGCAGCGCGACTCGCGCATGCGCCGTAGGGAACCGGGCAGTGAAGCCGCAGCGTTTCACTTCCTGGTTCCCTCACCGTGGATGGAGGGGGGAGCAGCAGGGTGACGAGCGATCGCTCGTCCTCTGCTGCGGACGCCGCTGGACTCCAGGACAGGTAAGTGTCCTAATATTAAAAGTCAGCAGCTGCAGTATTTGTTGCTGCTGGCTTTTAATATTTTTTTCTAGTGAACCATCCGCTTTAAGTTGGCCATACAAGCTGTCTGATTTGTACAATCGCCTTTAGATTAACCAACCATTACGAAGTGTTATGGCTGCAAAACTGAATGTAAATTAAAGGATTTTTTTTAGGCAACCCTTATTGTTGGTAAATCTAAATGCGATTCAAAAGAGATTGTTCAGTTAGGCCGCGTTCGGTTCGGCAGAAACCAGCGAGAAGCTCGCTGGGATCCTCATTCTGCCGAGAACCTCGGTCGTGTGTACGGTTTCGGCGAGCATCCCGTCGGGAAAGCTGCCGAGCCAAAATAGAGAGCAGGTTCTCTATTTGCTCGATGGCCCATCAAGAACCATGGCTCGACGCCTTTCCCGGCGGCTTGGTTGACGATTTTGACGGCCGGGCGAGAACCTCGACGGGCGAAACGATGTGTTTGGCCCGTCGAGATTCTCGTACGTGTGTACGCGGCCTCAGATGTGTGGCCAGCTCTATCATGTTCAATAATGTTCAGTCCTTTCAGTAATTTGTTAAATATATGTGTAAAAGAGAACGACTTACAAGTCAGTGAATTTGCCGACTTATTGAAAATGATTCACTGCTTGTGTACATTTGTTAAACTGAGGGTCTGAGTGAGGGTCTGAGTGAGTCAAACAGGGAAGCTCCCCTTTGTGGTTACTCTACAAATCTCTAAATGTAAAATGCAACTTTGGTGCAGTCAAATCAATGTTACACTCACCCTTCCAAAATCTGGCAAAATATTGCTGTTGTGACAGTACACTGGCTTGTTGTAATCCCCCTGGCATGAGTCTGTGCATAAGCTGTGTGCTGTCCAGTCATGTGTATGGAGAGCTCTAGAGCAGGGGTCCCCAATCCCCGAGAAGTGTGACGGGGGGGGGGGGGGGGCAGCATCAGACCGAGCCATCACAACCTGCACTGCCACCCTCCCGCCATCAGGGGCGACGCTCTTCTTCTCCCAGCACCACTACTGCATTCTCTTTCTGTGGTCACGTTACTCAGGCAATGAGCTATGGCGAGGAGGGGAGGGAGAAGAGCTGGGGTCATAGAGTATTGGTGGGCCCAATGCATCACTACTGCATCCATTGATGGATTGGTTTTCATGAGGCTGGTCCTTGGTGATGGGGAGGTCAAGGACCGCTGCTCTAAAGTACCTGTACATCCCCTTTAAATCGCGGCATCGTGGGCGCGCGCCGCCGTGTGCTCTGTGAGTGTGACCGTGGGTCCCGTGCACTCTGTCCACCGGGTGCCCGCGATCGTGTCACGGAGCTGCAGAACAGGGAGATGCCTATTTAAAGGCATTTCCCTGTTCTGCCTAGTGACAGGACAGAGATCTACTGCTCCCTGTATTACCCCCTAATGTTTAACACCTTCCTTGCCAGTGTCATTTACACAGTAATCCGTGCTTTATATATATATATATATATATATATATATATATATATATATATATATATATATATATATATATAAAAACTGATATGCAAGTGTAATCAAAGTCCTGGAGTTCAGCCTCTGAAACCACACTAGGCAAATGACACTATATGGGAACAGGCTGCCTGCTCAGTTCTGGCATTGGGGGCCAGTATGACAAATGCAGAGAGCTAGAGAAGGTATGCCAGTTTATTAGGTGGAAAAAATTCCGCAGCCACTGAGTCCCCTGTGTGGGCTAAGTGAGCCGGAGTTGACTACACAGCGGACTCGGCAGCTGTGGCCACGGCTTTTGTGATCACAGCTCCACTCCTGGCATTGCTCCCTGCACTTACACAGGAGCTCAGGCTTTGCCTCTCCAGCTGCTTGTCATCACCATCGACCTGCTTGGGACAGAGAAATTCATTCCATCATAACATGCCTGTATACCTTTTCCACCATGTCTCCCTAAAAACAGGATAATTCCCCTTGCCTCCATATTGCCTGGGCTGTTTACTGCAGGACTGAGCTGTCAAACTGATCTGTCTCTCTTTATCTTATGAGATTATTTTTTCTTTGTCTAGCTTTTAAAGCAAATGCAACGTGTGATGGGTTATTCACCCTTCTCCTGTTTTGAATTTGCCAGACACCTAGCCCTTAAACCCTGCAGTTATTGGTTTGGCCTTATGTGCTCTTGGATCTCGTGCTCATCGGAGCGCCTTCTTCAAATGCTCTTGCCCACCAGGAACCCTCTCCTTGAAGGTTACTCTATTAAAAGATCCCTTGAAAGAATCGCTCCATTTCTCCTGGCAGCTATAGTTCTCTTTTGGCTCCCCATATTTTGTTCTTGGGTCCCCCCTTTTTTTCTACTGCTTCATGGGCACAAAGTACATCACAAACAAATGATTTCCCAGCACACTTACCAGCCAGCCTGAAAAACAACCAAATTGACCCTGTCTAAGGCCGCGTACACACGATCGAATATATCTGCTGAAACTGATCCACAGACCAGTTTCAGCGGACAGATTCGATCGTCTGTACGGGCTAGCAGACAGGTTTCCAGCAGACAAAAGTTTTAAAGCATGCTTTAAAACTTGTCTGCTGGAAAGCCGTCTGCCGGATATGTCCGCTGGTTAGTACGCCTAACCAGCGGACCGAAATCTCCCGCATGCGTCGAATGGATTCGACGCATGCGTGGAAGTATTTTACTTCCTGGTTCGGTGACGTGGCGGCGTCATCGTCACCGCCATGTCACCGCGCTGTCTGTCCGCAGGGATTTTGGTTTGATCGTGTGTACACAGATCAAACCAAAACATCCCAGGAGATATGTCCGATGAAAACGGTCCGTCAGATATCTCCTCGTGTGTACGCGGCCTAACAGTTTGTTAAAAACAGAAGGTTTTGTTTGCACACATTTGCAAATGTATGCGTAAGCTGCAGTGCCCATGCCAAGGGACCTCTGTATATATTGCGGTCCTAACTCTAAATTTCCAGAGCCTCCATAGAAGGAGCACATACAGTATACAAATTTGACTGGTTCAGCGGGGACTGATTGAATTTCGATTCATGTGTGGCCACTGCGTTTGAACAGAAGTCGATTTACTGACCAAATTCTATTTAACAGCCCTGTCGGCTAAAATCCAATTGATCGGTGACTGCAGTGGGGAGTCTCCCTGCTGTCAGAATACAATAGCGCAGCAGGGAGGATTCCCCCCATCCACCTTAAATGTAGTGGGTGAATGCAGAATGAAAAACCTGATCCTTGTATATCCAGCTTAAAGGGGTTGTAAAGCAAAACAATTTTTTCCCTAAATAGCTTCCTTCACCTTACTGCAGTCCTCCTTCACTTACCTCATCCTTCCATTTTGCTTTTAAATGTCCTTATTACTTCTGAGAAACCCTAACTTCCTGTTCTTCTGTCTGTAACTACACGCAGTAATGGGAGGCTTTCTCCCTGGTGTGGAGAAAGCCTCTTGAGGGGGAGAGGACCAGCAGGAGTGTCAGGACGCCCACTAACACACAGGTTCTTTTCTCTATCTGCCGAACCCTCCAACAGAACCCTCCAAGTACTAGGTGGGACTCCCCCGAAGGGAGACCCCATGAGAGCGGGCGAACTAAGCCAGAAGGCCATGTCCACCCACTCCCAAGACGTTCAGGGCTGGCCCGAGGACCGGCACCCTACTAATCACACAGTGAACAAAACGTGCACAAACAAAAAAAGACAAAAACGTGACAAACATAGGCATAGACCAATTAACTTCTGTACAACCACCCTGTTGAATGTTTGCTGCTCTATCAATGCTGCAGGCTATAGCTGGCAATGCTGATCAGTGTAGTCAGGTGACAGGGACCCACCATCAGAATAGAAAGGCACAGCGGGTTGAAAGAAGAAAAAAAAAGTATCATGGGCTGCTTAAATGATCTAAAATTGTGAGTGGTGTGTTCAATTTATTTATGACACAGAGGTTGGAACTATAAGCTCAATTTCAGTGCTTGTCGATTATACCAGATTATGCAGACTCGTGGCATTGGGTCAATCACAGAAGTCGGTCTAGGAGACGAGACTTTGTTTCAGCGCCGCTGGGCATTTCGGACCAAAGCTTGTGCAGTGTGTGACGTTTAAAATCAGAGGAGGAGGGAGGAAAGCACTCTGGCACTCGGGGCCAGTGCAAGGATTTTTTGACCACATAGGTCAGTGATGGAAAACCTTGGCACCCCAGATATTTTGGAACTATCTTTCCCATGATGCTCATGTACTCTGCAGTGTAGTAGAGCATCATGGGAAATGTAGTTCCAAAACATCTGAGGTGCCAAGATGAAGATGCATTTTAAACCCAACTCATTCGCACCGTCTTCTTCCTACTCACTGTCTAAAACCGAGCTGGTACCTCCTTCACAGTGCGCATGTAATGTGATGGGGCACAGCGTCAAGGACATCACATACCACTGAACTTTCTCCTAACATAAGGTGACCAGATTTTTTTAATGAAATCTGGGGACATTACTCGTAATGGCGGCAATCAGAGACTCTCTGCCTGCCCCACAGCCTGTCAAGTTTTACTCTCCGGGCTCTGGCTACTACTGGGTGGTGACCGCAGGAAGATCACTCCGCCAGGGACGGCAAGGAGATAAGCAGGCAGACATCTGGCCGGGACAGAAGAACATGCGAGTGAAGCTGAATGGGTATGTGCCTGAAACTGAAGAAATATTCCCTCCACTCCGACCAGCACATGATCATCAGAAAGTGGCACAGATAATGGAAAAAAATACACCCCCTAAGCTAGTAGGAGCAGCAGAGCGGGGGTGTATAATTCAGAGTTGTATTTATTTTTTAAATCTGCACTGACTGTCTTTGAAATTGCCCCAGCCCCTGTTCAAATCCAATCTGGGGACAAAACCGGGGACAGACTTGGTCCGGGGACTGTCCCCTGAAACCAGGGATGTCTGGTCACCCTATCCTAACAGCAGTGTGTAATGAGGGGGTGGGGTTATGCATTCTTGGCTTCCCCTCACTGGCAACAGGCAGCTGAGGCCAACCAAAACTTCCAATGGCTGTCCCCCCCAAATAAGCAAACTCCCAGATCACACCTCCCCCAAATACTCCAACTTTGATTACACCTCCCCAGATTCACCCACCCTAATTATGCTCCTATATACCCCACCCTGAACACACCTACCCTGATTACAACCCCACATACCCTTACACTACTGGTTACACCTCCCCAGATACCACTACCCTGATTACACCCCTCTACACACTGCAGAGCACTCCATCTCTACTAGAGGGGGGCTGACAAACAGGAGGGGGGAGATGAGAGAGAGACCCCCTAGCCCCGTCCTTATCCACAGTCCCTTCCCTGTTCTCCTTGTCCTAGTCTGTATCTGCAGGTAGGTCTGTATCAGTGTATGATGCCTAGTACCTTCTTGGTCCGCGAGGTGCTCTGTTGCTTCTTCCAGCAGCTCCCTGGCAGCTGGCACCTCCCCCTCCTCCTTGTCCTCCAGGCCTCACTGATTTCTGATGCTGGAGTGGAGAGGAGGTTGAAGGAGACGAAGTCCAGGCTTTGGGGTTCCGGGGATGCTTCTGCACGCCACTTTAGGTGTTAAAGAGGTTGTGAAGCTCTTCTCTCTCCTGGGCTCCCAGCTGTCCTCGGTGTACA
The DNA here is from genome assembly GCA_029574335.1 of Rana kukunoris. Lineage (NCBI taxonomy): Eukaryota > Metazoa > Chordata > Amphibia > Anura > Ranidae > Rana > Rana kukunoris. Next base: position 160,588,863 of record CM056055.1, read on the forward strand.
CCTTCTGTGGGGCCGCCCACTCGCCTTGTGGAGATGCCCACACCCCGAGGATGCTGCCGTGCCACGCTCCCACCGCCACCCACCTAACATTACAACAGGGCTGGTGCAAGGATTTTTGACACCCTAGACGAAACCTTATTTTTCCTCCCCCCCCCCACCTCCGCCGCTGACTCCACCCCATTTGCCATGCCCATTTATACGCATAAAATTGTGGAATTATACTGCTCAGGTCTCAATTGTGCATGTTGGAATTAACACAGTAGTAAAACTATATCAATATACTTAAAAATAACTAATGCTGCTGCAAAAAATTATGTCAGATAAAACATAAGAATCAAATAAAAGTAAAAAATAAGCTGCGCTGCATATATGGTATTATTCCAATTAAGCAATAATATACTAAAATACAACTCATGAACATTAAATCACCAGTGCAAACACAAATAGTGACATTAAAATTGTTGGATCAATGTGATATGATAATAGTCCATAAAATTCAAATTCCCATGTGATTCCAAACTTATGGAAAAAGAAGTGCAAAACAAGTCCAGGAAAACCGTGTCTGATAGCAGGACAGATGAAACCTCCACCTCTTATATCCTATCCCCTTACCGACTCCAGATGATCTCTGTTAGGAGCAGGGCCGGCCTTTGGGGTGTGCGAGCTGTGTGGCCGCACAGGGCCCCATGGGCAACAGGGGCGCCGTGCGGCCATCCAGATGTGTACTAAGAAGGGGAAAGACCAGCACCCCCTCCACGATTGTATTACACCCGCGCTGGCAGCCCCGCGGGTTTAGGCAGCGGCACACTGGCACAGACAAGAATAGGCGAGCCAGCTACAGTGGCGAGGGGGAGGGGGTGTGCGGGGGGTGCAGGGTGACACTGCTGCACCTACCATCCTCTCCTCTTGTGGCCACGGGCTGCCTGTCTGTGCGATCCCGGATGTCACACAGGCACAGCCAAGTGAAGCCGCCTCCCCCTCCTCTCTGTTTATGTGTAAACAGGGGGAGTAGACCTGCTGTGATGTGCCGCCGCGCTGATCTGAGGTACTGAAGGGGGGCTGCACTGAACTGGGGGGCTACACTGGACGAGGGGGCTGCACTGAACGAGGGGGGCTACACTGAACGGGGGGAGGCAACACTAAATGGGGGGAGGCGACACTGAACGGGGGGGCTACTCTGTAGGGGGCTACACTGAAGGGGGGTCTGCACTGAATGGGGGGTCTGCATTAAAGGGGTGGATACACTGAAGCGGGGTCTGCACTGAAGGGGGGTCTGTGTAACATGCAGGGGGTCCAGAGCTGCTGTTACAAATATTTTTTTCCTCTTTGTGTATGTTTAGGTGACCAAGGGAGCGAGGGGTGAAGATGGGGGGGGGGGGGGCGCTACAGGATTAGCTCGCACAGGGCGCCTGAATACCTAAGGCTGGCCCTGGTTAGGAGATCTCATGCGCGTGTGGCTCAACAGCCCTGTTTTAAAACGCCTGGGGTGTCTTGGGACTTCTTATGTGTATATTCCGCCTTTAAATATTCTAGCAAGTCTCTCCACATTGGATGGCCCAAAAAGGAAAAAAACGCCAACATAGAGTAGTACCGTACATTTATTTGCATACCTCCCAAATTTTGAACTTCAGAATAAGGGACACTTCAGGGGAACATGCACCACAGCAAAAAGAGGGTGTTGCAAATGTGATTGTGGGAGGGGCTTAAAGGGGTGTTCCAGCCAAAAATGGTGTTTATTAAAAGTCAGCAGCTACAAAAAGTGTAGCTGCTGGCTTTTAATAAACACTCACTTACCTGCTCCTGCGTTCCAGCGACGCGCCGACCGGGGCTCCGCTCCTCTGCCCCCCTCCCCGGCCGGCGTCTCCATCCTGTCTGTGGGCACCCAGCCGTGACAGCCTTCGGCTTCACGGCCGGGCACCCACTGCGCATGCGCGAGCCGTACTGCGCATGCGTGCGCGGCGCGGCTCGCCGCTGATTGGAGAGGCGATCGCATGGGACCTGTCAGTGTCCCATGTGATCGCCTACAGGGAGGGGGCTGGTGTAGGCGATTAAGCTTAATCGCCTAACCAGCCCCTCGGCGGAAGCAGGAAGTGGGACAGGAAGTCCCACTCCTACTGAAGCCCCCACTCCCCCCCCAAAAAAATTACATGCCAAATGTGGCATGTATGGGGGTGAGGAGTGGGTTAAGAAGGGGTCATATTTTTGGGTGGAACACCCCTTTAAGGTTAAACAAAACCTGGGCTTCCTTTTACCTATAAAATATGCTTTGATTACTGTGCCACAAGCTGGAGTCTCAGGTATGCATATAAACCTCAACACAATTATTTCATTTAGAAAATTACTTTCAACATATCTGGCTTTGTATACACTGAGAATAGACAGAGAGCTTATAGAGGATTATGAAAGACCTGAGGAACCCAGAATGGAGCCAAAAAAATAAGTACTGCAGTATGAACCAACCCTTAGGGTAAGGTGACCAGATTTTTAAAATGAAATCCGGGGACATATTTTTTCTTTACTAGTAATGGCAACAATCAGCGACTCTCTGCCCGTCGCCGCCCACCTCACAGCCTCTCAAGTCTTACTCTTCCTGCCCCCGGCTACTACTGGATGGGGAGCAGAGGAAGATCACTCCGCCAGGGAAGGCAAAGAGATAGGCAGGAGGCTGGCCAGGATTTGAGCCAAGGCAGAAGAACATGCGAGCGGAGCTAAATAGGCATGCGCCCGAAACTGAAGAAATATTCCCTCCGCTCCGACACATGATCATCAGAAAGGGGCACAGATAATGGAGAAATACAACCCCCCTATGCTAGTAGGCATGGCGGAGCGGGGGGGGGGGGGGGTGTAATTCTAATTTTTTTATTTTAATTCTGCACTGATTGTCTTTGACATTGCCCCTGCCCCCTATTAAATCCAATCTGGGGGGAAAAACCAGGGACAGACTTGGTCTGGGGACAGTGTCCTGAATCAGGGGACTGTCCCCTGAAACTGGGGATGTCTGGTCACCCTACCTTAGGGGGAGATACAGAGAGTGAGTGAGTAACTTCTATAGCGCAGCAAATGCAAACTTAATCGCCTCAAGGCGATAGAGAGAGGGAATGATCACTATGATATATGGAATAAAGGAAAATGGGATCACTATGGTACATGAAAGGCAGGAAGGATCACTATGGTACATGGAAAGAAGGAAGGATCACTGGGGTACGTGGAAGTCAGGAAGGGGGATCACTGGCACATAAAAGGCAGGAAGGGAGGGCCACTATGGCACATGGAAGGCAGGAAGGATCACTATGGTACCTGGAAGGGTGGACCACTATGGCACATGGAAGGTGGTAAGGATTACTATGGTACATGAAAGGCGGGAAAGAAGGATCACTATGGTACATGGAAGGTGGTAAGGATTACTATGGTACATGAAAGGCGGGAAAGAAGGATCACTATGGTACATGGAAGGCAGGAAGATCATGGAAGGCGGAAGTCTATGGCACATGGAAGGAGGGATCACTGGCACATGGGAGGCAGGAAGGATCACTATGGTACATGGAAGGCAGGAAGGAGCACTGTGGTACAACGAAGGCAGGAAGGAAGGACCACTGTGGCACATGGAAGGCAGAAAGGATCACTATGGTACATGTAAGGGTGGACCACTATGGTACATGGAAGGTGGTAAGGATCACTATGGTACATGAAAGGTGGTACGGATTACTATGGTACATGAAAGGCAGGAAAGAAGAATCACTATGGTACATGGAAAGCAGAAAGATCATGGCACATGGAAGAAGGGATCACTGGCACATGGGACGCAGGAAGGATCACTATGGTACATGGGAGGTAAGAAAGAAGGATCACTATAGTACATGGAAGACTATGGCACATGGAAGGCTGGAAGGAGGGATCACTGACACATGGAAGGCAGGAAGGAAGGACCACTGTGGCACATGGAAGGCAGAAAGGATTACACTTTGGTACATGGAAGAAATGGCCACTATGGCACATGGAAGGCAGGAAATAATGATCACTATGTTACATGGAAGGCAGGAAGGAGGGATCAATAGTGCATGGAAGGAAGGACAACTATGGCACATTAAAGGCAGGAAGGATCACTATGGCACATGGAAGGCAGGAAGGAGCAATATGGTACATGGTTGGCTGGGCATTCCATGGCACATGGAATGCTGAAAGACTATGATACATAGAAGGCTGGAAGATTGTGGCACATGGAAGGCTGGAAGAATATGACACGAGGAAAGGCAAGATGATTATGGCACGTAGAAGACTGGTACATTTAGGGAAGAGAGGGGAGAGATTACTCACCTGGGCTGCATTGTCTTCAGAGGCACAGGCAGGATCACTGGCTGCTTTAAAATCTCCTTATTCCCAGGCACAGATTGGCTGCACGAAGGGGTTGTGGGCAGGCACAGGGGAGACATGGGAAGGAGGTGGGGCAGACCTAGACTACCTCCTCCTCTAACGGTCTATACAGCGTGTGGGATGTGCGCGAAGCCAAAGGCGCCCAGCCAGGACTGGCCCTGCTCTCTAGTCTCCTTATCCCATGCTCTCTAGAGCCTCTCCCATCTTCTGGAACTCACTATCCCAATCTTTCCGCTTTTCTCCTACTCTGCCCACTTTTAGGCGATCCCTAAAAACCTCATCTCTTCAGGGAGGGCTAATCCTGCCTTCAGCTCAAACAACCAAATCTTCTAATTCTCCCATCAGTTCATCCCCCACAGCTACTACCTTTTGTTTCACCAGCCCCTCCCTATTAGAGTGCCCTCCTAATCCTCTTCTATTGTAAAGTGCTGCACAAACTGTCGCCACAATATAAATCCTGTATAATAATAATAATAATACACTGATGGTGAACTTGGCCTTCGCTGGTCTTCCTCCTGCCCTGTATCCCACCAGCCAGTATTGATTCCTTTAGACTTGAAAGAAAAACCATGTAATGTGTACGCAATCCTGCTGACACTGCATTGTGTATATTGTCACTGCCCTATAATTCTCTAATTATACCTTCCAATCTCTGAGCTCTTTAAAGAACTTCAACTTGTCTAACAGCTTTTATATAAGATGTTGTGTTTACAAAACCATAAAACAGTATTATATGTCGCTCTCCAATCACAAGCACCCTCTGGGATCCACCCGCACGAGCTACCGGGGAACTAATGCCCACATTGCCCAGGCACCGCATCCTCAATGTAACTAGAATAGTTGTTGTGTACTGTACGCGCATGCGTAGCTCATCTAGGTTACAGTGACTCGACACGCATTCCACAGCAAGTAAACCTGTGTACGCATGCGTAGTACGGAGGGCTATTTTCATGTGCGCCTGCGCGGTAGCTAACAATGAGTCGTTCTGTGCTCACGGCTTTCCCTTAGAGCCACGTGACCGTGTTCTATAAAAAGAGAAGCGTGGTGCCTGCCGGTTTACACTGTACGGGGAACAGCGGACGCCGTAACAATGGCGTCGACGAGTCGGTGAGTGGCTCGGCTCTTGTGTGTGTTGCCGAGCTCTGCTGTGTCCGTGTGAATGTCAGCGGGCGGCAGACGGTGACTAGGCTTGCCTGAAGGCAGGTTGGTGGTGCTACGCAGTGGGGAGCAGCGGCTGTTCGGGGACGGTTGTGTGAGACTCGGCTTTGTCCTGAGCTCGAGCTTCCTGCTCTTCAGACACCCTCACTGCTATGGAGTGATAGGAAGGAGGGAGTCTTTACAGCCTGAGTAGTATAGCAAGCTGTGGCTCCTGGGACTTGTAGTTCTCTGGTTGCTGTACTATGCCCAGGGCGAAGGTCTCAGCTCATAAGATGCACATGGGTGGTGAGAGGTGGAAAATGAACCAATCCTACATTTGTGGGTGTTTTCCTGCACCCCGGGCTGCGGGTGTCGTGTACAACCTGCCATACAAGAGAATGGCTCAACTGAAAAACCGCCAGTGACCCCTGTACGTCTCTGCGCATGCGACATGTCCTCAGCGCAGAAGGTTTCGCCTTCTGGAAACGTTGTGGAGTTATTGGTGTTTACATGTCCACCTACAGCCGCCCACTTGTATGGTAGACTGGAAGCAGCACCTGCCACTCCGGTGCAACTTGTCATTTTCAGCCTCTCACCTTCTATGTACAAGATCTGAGCTTAAAGCTGGTCCCGCCACCCTTCTAACTACCCCTTAGATCAGGGGTGGGCAACCTCGGCCCTCCAGCTGTGATGAAACTACAAATCCCATCATGCCTCTGCTTTTAGGAGTCATGTCTGTGATTGTCAGGGTCCTGCAATGTCTCATGGGACTTGTAGTTTCACCACAGCTGGAGGGCCGAAGTTGCCCACCCCTGCCTTAGATAGATGCCTATACTTGCCTGTTCTCAGAGCTGTACAATCATGTGATCTCCCCTGTGCCAGCTTCAGAGGAGAGAGTGTCAACAATGGAAGGAATTCCGTGGCGGTGATGTCACTCATAGGCTTAATATGGGGCATCCATGGTCAGCTGTCCCTCTCCCCTGAAGGCAGCCACTGTGACCAGACTGGAGTGCCCTGAGAATAGTTAAGTATGAGCACCTTATTTATTTTGGCAGGGTAGTTGGTATAGATGTTAGGAGTGGGCGGAGCAGTTTTAAAGTATTTGACCCTAAAGTGTGAGCCTGTTCCCTTTATAGCAGGTTAAATGGCGCAGTGCTTGCGCTGTCCAACCTGCTCCTCTAAACTGTAAAAAACCTGGCTGATCCTGCCAGTTCCTGAGTTCCCCCTGTGTACTGACCACAATAATCATGGCTGCTGAGCCCTGATTACCATGGTCAGTTTATGTGCCTCTGTCGTCTGCAGCTCTCCTCTGTCCCCCTTACCCCTCCCTGCCAGCTCTTTTTCTGCACCCATTGTTAAACTTTTTTTTTTTTTTTTTTTTAACATTTGTCACTGGAACCCCCTCTTTACATAGGCATAATGCACTCTGAGTGCTTTCACACTGGAAGCGCCCGGGCTTTAGCGGTAAAACGCCGCTATTTTTAGCGGTGCCTTACCGTCGTCTTTGCAGTGCTTTTCAGCTGCTAGCAGGGCGCTTTTAACCCCTGCTAGCGGGCCAAAAAGGGTTAAAAGTGGCGCTCCTAAAGCGCTGCAAAGAAGCTGCTGGCAGGACTTTTTTGACACCCTGCCAGCGCAGCGCCCCGGTGTGAAAGCACTCCGGCTTTCACACTGGGATTGCAGCTGAGGCTTTTTTTCAGGTGTTTTACAGGCACTATTGTAGCGCTAAAACGCCTCCAGTGTGAAAGGGGTCTTAGTGTTGTGTAAGGATGAGCTCTGGTGTGTTTGCATAGTGCATGTGCAGAGCCCGCCAAGAGGGGTGCACGGCGCTGCGCTAATCACTCTGCAGCCGAGCATCGGGAAATGTCTCCCCGGCTATGATTAGTACAGCGCGGTGCACACTTCCTGGTGGGCTCTGCATGTGTACTATGCGAACACGCCAGAGCTCATCCTTAGTGTTGTGTTTTTTTTTTATATATATATATATATATCATCAAAATACCTTTATTTTTTTCAGCTATATTCAGGCTGGTTACGTGACTCCCGGACACTCTGTTGCTCTGATCCAGTGCTACAGCAGAAAGGGCAGAGCAGCCACGTGACCTCCCCGGCTGACGTGGGATCTCAGCCCCTCCTGCTGTAGCCCTTTATCAAAGTAGCAGAGTGGCTGGGAGTCACAGGACCAGCCTGTATATAGCTGAAAAAAGGCTATTTTAGATGCGTCCTTAAAAAATAAAAATGCACAATGCCTATATAAAGCAGAGGCTGGCAGTGACCTTTTCTGAAAGATAACCACTTTAGGCTTGGATCTAGCCTGGACTTCCACGTCAAGTGAGGTATATGCTAGTAGGATTTAAAACAAGAATTCGTACTAATATCAGAGCATTTAAATGTTCAAAAGTAGTTTTAAGATTTAATTTTCTTTTAACTAGGGTTGTCCCGATACTAGTATCGGTATCGGGACCGATGCCGAGTATTTGCGCGAGTACTTGTACTCGCGCAAATACTCCCGATTCCTAAATAGAATACTCCAACCCCCCCCCGCCGAATCGAAAGCCGTCGCATTGCGCCGCCGCATCGAAAGCCGCTGCAAGGGGTTAAACGCCATGCGGGAACATCACAGCATTCATTTAAATAGCTGTAGTGTTCCCGCCCGTATAGACACTCCCCCTTGCTCGGTATTGGATGGGTGATCGTGATCTGTCCAATCCCGAGCAAGGGGGAGTGTCTATACGGGCGGGCTATTCAAATGAATCCTGTGATTTTCTCCATGCGGCTTTCGGCGGCAAAGGTATGGGGGAAATGGTTGCATATGTGAGGAACATGGCTAGAGGGACATGGGACATTGCTGCATATGTAAGGGACATGGCTAGAGGGACATGGGACATTGCTGCATATGTGAGGGACATGGCTGAACGGACATTGCTGCATATGTGAGGGACATGGCTAGAGGGACATGGGACATTGCTGCATATGTGAGGGACATGGGACATTGCTGCATATGTGAGGGACATGGGACATTGCTGCATATGTGAGGGACATGGGACATTGCTGCATATGTGAGGGACATGGGACATTGCTGCATATGTGAGGGACATGGCTGAATGGACATTGCTGCATATGTGAGGGACATGGCTAGAGGGACATGACTGAAGGGACGTGGCTGCATGTGTGTGGGGACGTGGCTGCATGTGTGTGGGGACGTGGCTGCATGTGTGTGGGGACGTGTAAAAAAAAGTATCGGTACTTGTACTCTGTCCTAAAAAAGAGGTATCGGGACAACCCTACTTTTAATGTTCAACTTTGTAATGAATGGACTTTATTAAAGGCAAACTAACTTGCACCGTTTGAGAGATCCTTCTTGGATGGTAACGGTCTACCCCGCCAATGATGGCTAATTCGATTTCAACGGTTAACACTAGGGTTGTCCCAATACCACTTTTTTGAGACGGAGTACAAGTACCAATACTTTTTTTCAAGTACTCGCCGATACCGATACTTTTTTTTTTTTAATGGCATGTGACAGTGGCAGTATTTATTTTTACAACTTTTTTTTGGGGGGGGGGGTGGATTGTCGGTGTGTTTTTTTATATATATATAATATTCATATTGCTTTTTTTTTTTAATCTGCCCTGTTGGGGGTCCTTTGAGGAGGTATCAGGGGTCTTAACAGACCTGACATCTCCCCTTTAAGACAAAGGGACTAAGGACACAGATTCCCCAGTCCCTTTCTCAGCAGCCTCAGCTAAAATGAATGGAGGGAAGCTCCTCTTCATTCACAAAATTAAGCATCGTAAACACAAGTTACGATGCTCAGTTGTGTGAATGAACAGAGTCAGTGATTACTGACTCTATTCATTCTGAAAAGGTAGGAGCCGGGTTTAGTGGCTCCTACCTCCGCTCTCCACCCTGACAGATTAAGGGGGAAGAAGACGGCACGGAGGGGGTGAGAAGGCGGCACGGAGAAGAATTGCAACTCCCCTGCCGCACTGATCGCCCAGGCATCGGGTGAAGTATTGGAGCATTTTCCCTGAGTACAAGTACTCGGGGAAATGCTCGGTACCGATACTAGTATCGGGACATCCCTAGTTAACAGTGTTGCCTCTGTATAGACTAACCAGTGTGAGTGGAAACTGTCCAAAAAAGTTTGGCAAAGTATGATCTACTTGGAGTGATGCTCATGGTACATCATAGGAAGCATAGCCATCTCTATGGTGTTCCCCCGGGCCCCCCAATATGAGTATCCTGGTACTTGACCTTGTTCTCCCTCCCTTTCCCCCCTCTGCTGTGTCCCCCCCCATGGGGTAGGATAGTCATGTATACTAGTAGTAGTATAAGTGTGATCTGTGCCTTTATGAGAAGTCCACTTGCACGGAAAACTAATTTGTATACCTTTTGTACATCTGTACTGCATTTGAGCATTATTTAAATAAATCTAGTAAAAAAAAAAAAAACTGTTTAACCACTTAAGACCCGGACCAATACGCTGGTAAATGACCCAAGGTGTTTTTGCGATTCAGCACTGCGTCGCTTTAACAGACAATTGCGCGGTCGTGCGACGTGGCTCCCAAACAAAATTTGCGTCCTTTTCTTCCCACAAATAGAGCTTTCTTTCGGTGGTATTTGATCGCCTCTGCGACTTTTATTTTTTGCGCTATAAACTAAAATAGAGCCACAATTTTGAAAAAAAACACAATTTTTTTACTTTTTGTTATAAAAAAAATCAAATAAACTAAATTTTAGTAAAACATTTAGGCCAAAATTAATTCAGCCACATGTCTTTAGTAAAAAAAAAAATCGCAATAAAAAAAAATAGCTACCTAGCGGGAACAGCGACACTAATACAGCGATCAGAAAAATGATCGCTTAGTGACGCTGGCAATAGGGAGTGAAAGGGTTAACTAGGGCGGTGATCAGGGGGTTAAAACTTTATTAAGGGGGGTGGGGGGGGGCTATCCTGAACCTAACACTAACTGTTTTTTACACTGCCTGTCACACTGACACTAAATGCAGTGATTAGATCACTGCATTCAGTGACACTGTGAAAGGGGGGTGGGGGGGGGGCGATCACAATGGGTTAATGTGCCTATGTGTGTGTGTGTCAGTGTTGTGTTGGTGCACACTTACTTGTGATGTCTTCTCTCATCAGCAGCGCTGGGAAACAGCGCTGCGATGAGAGATTAGATCATTTCCTCCTTCCTGTGTAAACACAGGAGGAGGAACTGACACGATGGGAGCACGCTCCCATTGGCTGGGAGCGATCGCGGGGGGGGGGGGGGGGGGGGCGGAGATCACGGACATCCGCCCGCTCGTCGAACCGCACGAAGGCGGGGACGTAAATTTACGCCCTTGTGCCTGTACGAGCCATTCTGTGGCCGTATATGTGCGTGCGGGGGTCCTTAAGTGGTTAAAATCAACATGTTGCGCTGTCAAAATGAATTGATTACATAAAGTGCATTTAAGTCCATCTATTACATGGAATGTAAAAGATGAGAATGGAAAATTGCCCAACTAAACATCCATAATTTGAACTTGTATGTGTTGATCGAATATTCAATCAGTGAGGACACCCAGTGCTCCCACAGAATAGAAGGGGCAAAATATATCTGCTTACCAGATATTAAAACCTCCCAAGGTGCATCAGAGTATTCACCCCCTCACTACGGGTATAACCACATCAGTTATTCAACCTACTGGGATTCCACAGGTGTATGCCCCCCCCCCCCCCACAGCCATCACCAATCAAGGGAGCTCCAGAGTCCGGTCACAGTGTGCATATGGAAGAGGAAGATGAACTCCTCGCACAACATTCTTTAACCACTTCCTTACTGGGCACTTATACCCCTTCCTGACCAGGTGGAATTTCAGCTTCTGGCACTGCGTCACTTTAACTGACAATTGCGCGGTCGTGCGACGTGGCTCCCAAACAAAATTGGCGTCCTTTTTTCCCCACAAATAGAGCTTTCTTTTGGTGGTATTTGATCATCTCTGCGGTTTTTATTTTTTGCGCTATAAACAAAAAAAACTACAATTTTGAAAAAAAGTCAATATTTTTTACTTGTTACTATAATAAATAGCCAATTTTTTAAATAGGCCCATACGTATTCTACATATTTTTGGTAAAAAAATAAAAAAATCGCAAAAGGCGACTGGTTTGCGCAAAAGTTATAGCGCTTACAAAATAGGGGACGGAATTATTATTAATTTTTATTTTTTACTAGTAATGGCGGCGATCTGCGATTTTTATTGGGACTGCGACGTTATGGCGGACACACCGGACATTTTTGACGCCATTCACATTTATACTGCAATCAGTGCTATAAAAATGCACCGATTACTGTATAAATGTGACTGGCAGTGAAGGGGTTAACACTAGGGGGCATGGAAGGGGTTAAATGTGTATCCTGGGTGTGTTCTAACTGTGTGGGCGGAGGGGGGTGACTGGGGGAGGTGACCAATGCTGTGTCCCTATGTACAAGGGACACAGATCACTCTCCTCTCTCCCTGACAGGACGTGGAGCTCTGTTTACACACAGAGCTCCACGTCTTGTCCCTGTAGCCGCCGATTGCGAGTGCCAGGCAGACATCGCGGCCGCCAGGCACGCGCATCGGTTTCTCAGGGATGCAGCGGGCACGCGCCGCGCGCCCTCTAGTGGCCAGGAATAGCACAGGGCGCATATATGCCCCCTGTCAGATTCAGGACCGCCCGACGGCCGCATATATTTGTACGGCCGTCGGGAAGTGGTTAAAAGCACACAGGAGTTTATTTGATAGTTCTACTTACAGCAAAAACAATAAAATATGCTCAAATGGAAACATTCGTTTGCGCCTAATGATTGGGAATCCAAACAAATGTTTTAACTATGAAAAACAATGAAAGGGGTGGAAAGCTGTGGGAATTCCATCTCATTTAAAGAATCAAAAATATCCTCCAAAGGGATAGGCACTTTTGTAGGCATATCTGACAAAGAAAACCCCAAAATATGTAAATATAAAAAATACAAATTTTATTTGGGATATGAAGTTATCGGACCTCCAGCTGTTGCAAAACTGCAAGTTCCATCATGCCTCTGCCTCTCACGCTTGTGGCTGTCAGTCTTGCTATGCCTCATGGGAATTGTAGTTCCACAACAGCTAGAGGTCTGCTAATTGCATATCCCTGACCTATCGGATTAAAAAATATATTGAAAATATGATGAAAAATGTTAGTGGTGCACCAAAATGAAAAATCTAGTACGAAAATACAGGATTTAATTGTCCGAAACCGAAATTGGCGTTTTACAAAAAAGTTTATATTTTAATATATGTAATGTATTTGACGTTTTAATTAACCGCTTCCTGTCTGTGCTATAGTCGAATGACAGCTACAGCATGGACCTACATTGCCGTGAGGCCCTTTGCATGCTCCCCAGGCGATCAGATCATAGCCCCTTACCACGTGGCTGACAGACAATGACAGCTGATCACGTGATGTAAACAGAAGATTGATACATTTTTTGAGAATCGTGATCTTCATTTTATGCAAAAGAATCGCGATTCTCATTTTTCCCAGAATTGTGCAGCTCTAATGTATGATGACATTTGCCTAGGCCTGGGAACCAGGAAGTAACCTAAGAAATGCAGAAAAGACATTTTCAAAACAAATTATATACTTTGCCATCTACTTATTCCAGCAACAAATGTTAAAACAAACATGTCATACTTGCTCTGGTGGTTTGTACAGAGCCGCTCTGATCCTCTTCTCGGGTCCTTGGCTGGCACTTCTAACTCCCCTTCTTGGTGTCCTATTGTACACCTTCGACCCAGGCTTTTTGCGTCTATTGACAGTGTCTTGGCCACGCCCCCTCACTTCCTTTTTTACAGAATTTGATTGCTGGCAGCAGGAGCCAATGGCTCCAGCTACTGTCGGTCCACCCTGCAGGGGTAGGCAAACTTGGCACTCCAGTTGTAGTGAAACAACAAATGCCATCACTCCTCTAGGAGTCATATTTGTGATTGTCTGGGTCTTGCAATGTCTCATGGGACTTGTAGTTTCAAAACAGCTGGAGGGATGAGGTTGCCCAACCCTGCTTGTAAGGAGAGCGCCGCTGTTCTCGGGTTCAGCGCTGGATTGAGATCAAACTCTGGTAAGTAAAAAAGGGGAGAAGGGTGTGATGGGGAGCTGCACACAGATTATTTTATTTTTTACTTGGGTGCCTAGACTGTATTAAGTTAAATCTTTTACCATTAGGGCCCTTTCACACTGGTGCGTTTTTGCGGTAAAAATCGTGCTATTAAAAAGCCCATAAAACGCTCCCCATGCCCCTCTCCATTGAAATGAATTAAAAAACACGGTAAAATCTCGTTCTTTTGCCGCGATTTTAATTGCAGCAAAACACTGCGGTTTTACCGCTTTTTTAATTCATTTCAATGGAGGGGGGCGGTTCAATAGTGCTATTTTTACCGTGAAAACGTTATAAAAACGCACCAGTGTGAAAGGACCCTTACAGCCACTATAAAGATCTAAGAGAAGTTTAGACTGCCAGTGCTGACCTTTTGTATATGGGAGTTTCCTGGCAGTCTGACTTCAGTGGTTGGATGCAATGAGCTGGTGCAAGTATGCAGATCAGGAAATAAAGGTGTAAAGTCAGAAGTCCATATTTGCATACTTCTTCCTCGTGAGTGACTTGGTGCTGGTTACAAGCTACGTCATGCAAGGAAATGTTACCTAATGGTACCGTAATGCTAACACTCGGTTCTAACTTCGAATGACACCACAGTGTAGGTGATGACAGACTTGGGGGGGGAGAGTGTATGGGCATTTTTATTTGACACAAAATGTGTTCGTTTCCAGGTCTGTGACTTGCCAGCTACTAAGGCTCATTTAAATATCTAAAGTCGCAAATCTGTTATGGCCATATATGTGGTGCAAAAACCTCAAAGTAAACAGATAAACTTCCTTTACCTTCCCTAACGGCCAAATCCTTCATTTGTGTCTCGCATGCTCCTACCCACACTTCTGCTCAGCGTGAGGGTTTCAGCAACGGAGGCAATTCTTTCTCAGCCTTTTGGCTAAGATCACGTGTAGTATCTGTTATCAGTGTCCAGAGGGGGCGCCTCAGTCGCCTGTCCTTGCGGAAAGGGTGGCCGTTTGTATATTGCACCTGATGGTATGATGGAGGTCCCTCCTGATGGAATCCAAATTTTTCTTCCCCTCGGGTTTGCGGACCCTGGCTGTGAGTGGTTGAACCTGCCTGTGGGAGACGCCATCTATGGCACAGGACTCTGAAGGAACGACCTGGGTGGCTGTTACTTCAGATCAAATGCACTGGTGATGTCACTGGCTACATGTACAGTAAATATTACCTTAATTTAGGCTTGCCTATAGGTAAAAATTATGCCATGTTAATAGTAATTTTTTTTTTTTTTTACACTTTGCCTGTGATACTGCCATGCACATTTACATGAACTTTAACAGTTCGAGTAATTGAACACCGCAAAACATTTCAGCAGCTACAAGCACTGGTAAAGCATAATACACCATACTCCAAAGGGATTGCCTATTTCTACAATAATTTGCTTACTGTTCAGTTTATTTCAATGGTTCGAATTCTCAGATATATTCAAAAAAAGTGCACACTCTACAATGTCATTAGTGTGTGAACTAGAACAATCGCAACTTTTTATCAACTCCTCTCTCGCTCTCCTAGACCCCTTTCACACTTGGGCGGGAGGTGCGGTGGCGGTAAAGCGCTGCAATTTTTAGTGGCGCTTTACCGTCGGAATTGAGGCGGTATTCGGCTGCTAGCGGTGCGGTGTTGCCCCCTGCTAGCGGCCGAAGGGTTAATACCGCCCACAATGCGCCTCTGAAGAGGCGCATTGCGGGCGGTATAGCCGCTGTTTCCCATTGCTTTATTCCTTGCTATAAGTGCATTCTGCTTATGCATTGAATTTTTTTTAAACCTGAACACACATTGTTGGCCCTTGAGCAAGTAGCCCACCCACGGCAGTCAATTAAATCACATGTGGACAAATGTTTGCAAGAGTGGGACATACCAAAGAGTAAGATAAGACTATGTAATATGGTGACAGCATTTAAACAAACCACAGCAGCAAGAGAACCACCCAGCTCTAGTGAGGAAGACTAGGGGCTGCACTTAACCACTTGCCCTCTGGAGGATTTACCTCCCTTCATGACCAGGCCAATGTTTTCTGAGTAGGGAGCTTTAACTGTGGGAAGACAGATTTGTGTTCCTGCTGACAACGAATGGTGATGCCTTGTTTATATAGTAATGCCGTAAATGTATGTGGGGCGTTTGGCAAGAGGTTAAGGCCCCCCCCCAATATCAAGAAAGTTGACCACCACTGTGCTATAGTATTGGGCTTTATTTGTGTTGAACACCAGCAGTTCAAGATGGGCATCTGGGTGGTGGGATAAAAAATTATTTGCTTGGCTGCACTCGTGTCCTGAAATTGAGTTATTTTTGGGATATGTGAACTGATTCCCCCCCCCCCCCCCTCTAATTATTTACAGCCAAGGAAGTTGCCATCTTGGCTTCTGTTTAATCTGCAATTACCACGGTGCTGCACATGTGATTGGCTATGACATCAGCCGTATGAAGGCTTGAAAGTTCAGCTGAGATGGTTTTATTGTACTTCCTTAATGCAAGTTTCACATTCCCTTAATTCATACAGTTCATGTTTTATTTTCCAAGACAATGTGTTAAGTCAAACTTTTTTTATTGCAATTTTTTTGGGGGATAAATGAACGTTCGTCCAATTTACAAGCCTCTGGCACTCAGGAGCGGACAGTGCTGGCGGGGACCCCAAAAGGTTCTAAGGCTGCTCTGTGCAATACCATTGCACAGAGCAAGTACAGGGAGTGCAGAATTATTAGGCAAGTTGTATTTTTGAGGATTAATTTTATTATTGAACAACCATGTTCTCAATGAACCCAAACAACTTGAATATCAAAGCTGAATATTTTTGGAAGTAGTTTTTAGTTTGTTTTTAGTTTTAGCTATTTTAGGGGGATATCTGTGTGTGCAGGTGACTATTACTGTGCATAATAATTAGGCAACTTAACAAAAAACAAATATATACCCATTTCAATTATTTATTTTTACCAGTGAAACCAATATAACATCTCAACATTCACAAATATACAGATATCTCACTATTTTTGACTTTTCTGAACCTGTCAAGTCCTTCTTTTGACCCATTTTGCCAAAGGAAAGGAAGTTGCCCAATAATTATGCACACCTGATATAGGGTGTTGTCATTAGACCACACCCCTTATTACAGAGATGCACATCACCTAATATGCTTAATTGGTAGTAGGCTTTCGAGCCTATACAGCTTGGAGTAAGACAACATGCATAAAGAGGATGATGTGGTCAAAATACTCATTTGCCTAATAATTCTGCACTCCCTGGAAGTATGACATGTTTGTTATTTTAACCACTTCCCCACCGCGCCATAAGCATTTTACTGCTACGGCGCGGTGGAGTTGCTTTGACACGACGTCCCTGGGACGTCCTCGTGCACTTCCGCGATTGCGCGTCCCCTGGGACGCGCTCGCGAAAGTGTCCGTGCTCGCCGGGTCTAGAAGACCCGGCGCATCACGGATCACGGTAAATTGCCGCTGATAGCGGCCGTTTACCACGTGATCGCGCCGTCGAATGACGGCGCGATCACTTGTAAACAAACCGGCGTCATTTGATGACGCCGGTTCCTCCCTCTCCTCGCTCTCCGCTCTGTACCGTTCGGTACAGTGTGCGAGGAGAGGGGGGGGGGAGCGGGGTGTCAGCAGCTGAGCTGTGGCTGGATCTGTGACAAATGCAGTCACAGATCCAGCCATCCCTCAAAACATCCCAGCTCTGCAATCCCCTAGTACCCTGCAATCCCCCCAGTACCCAACAATCCCCCAGTACCCCACAATACCCCAGTACCCCACAATACCCCAGTACCCCACAATACCCCAGTACCCCACAATACCCCAGTACCCAACAATACCCCAGTACCCAACAATACCCCAGTACCCGGCAATACCCCAGTACCCGGCAATACCCCAGTACCCGGCAATACCCCAATACCCGGCAATACCCCAATACTCGGCAATACCCCAATACTCGGCAATACCCCAATACTCGGCAATACCCCAATACCCCAATCGGCAATACCCCAATACTCGGCAATACCCCAATACTCGGCAATACCCCAATACTCGGCAATACCCCAATACTCGGCAATACCCCAATACTCGGCAATACCCCAATACTCGGCAATACCCCAATACTCGGCAATACCCCAATACTCGGCAATACCCCAATACTCGGCAATACCCCAATACTCGGCAATACCCCAATACTCGGCAATACCCCAATACTCGGCAATACCCCAATACTCGGCAATACCCCAATACTCGGCAATACCCCAATACTCGGCAATACCCCAATACTCGGCAATACCCCAATACTCGGCAATACCCCAATACTCGGCAATACCCCAATACTCGGCAATACCCCAATACTCGGCAATACCCCAATACTCGGCAATACCCCAATACTCGGCAATACCCCAATACTCGGCAATACCCCAATACCCCAATCGGCAATACCCCAATACTCGGCAATACCCCAATACTCGGCAATACCCAATACAATACTCGGCAATACCCCAATACTCGGCAATACCCCAATACTCGGCAATACCCCAATACTCGGCAATACCCCAATACTCGGCAATACCCCAATACTCGGCAATACCCCAATACTCGGCAATACCCCAATACTCGGCAATACCCCAATACTCGGCAATACCCCAATACTCGGCAATACCCCAATACTCGGCAATACCCCAATACTCGGCAATACCCCAATACTCGGCAATACCCCAATACTCGGCAATACCCCAATACTCGGCAATACCCCAATACTCGGCAATACCCCAATACTCGGCAATACCCCAATACTCGGCAATACCCCAATACTCGGCAATACCCCAATACTCGGCAATACCCCAATACTCGGCAATACCCCAATACTCGGCAATACCCCAATACTCGGCAATACCCCAATACTCGGCAATACCCCAATACTCGGCAATACCCCAATACTCGGCAATACCCCAATACTCGGCAATACCCCAATACTCGGCAATACCCCAATACTCGGCAATACCCCAATACTCGGCAATACCCCAATACTCGGCAATACCCCAATACTCGGCAATACCCCAATACTCGGCAATACCCCAATACCGGCTGCATACCCTGATACTTTGCAATACCCCAATACTCTGCAATACCCTGCGCGATACTCTGCAATACCGCCTATGGAGATTTTTAAGTAGCGAAGTTTGGCGCCATTCCACGAGTGTGCGCAATTTTGAAGGGTGACATGTTGGGTATCTATTTACTCGGCGTAACTTCATCTTTCACATTATGAAAAAAAATTGGGCTAACTTTACTGTTTTGTTTTGTTTTTTTTTTAGCACAAAACAGTTTTTTTTAAAAACACGCGTTCAATAAATTTCTGCGAAAATACCGTGCGCGATAAAAAGTTGCAACAACCGCCATTGTATTCTTTAGGGTCTTTGCTAAAAAAGCATATATAATGTTTTGGGGTTCTATGTAATTTTCTAGCAAATAAGTGTTGATTTTTACATGTAGGAGAGAAATGTCAGAATTGGTCTGGGTGTTCCAGAACGCCTGATGGCGCTCCCTGCATGTTGGGCCTCTGTATGTGGCCACGCTGTGTAAAAGTCCCGCACATGGGGTATCGCCATACTCGGGAGGAATAGCAGAATGTGTTTTGGGGTGTAATTTGTGGTATGCATATGCTGTGTGTGAGAAATAACCCACTAATATGACAGAAACAAGTTTTTTTTTTTTTTTTTTTACAGAATTTTCAGTCGTTTTTCTTTTATAGCGCAAAAAATAAAAAACCCAGAAGTGATCAAATACCACCAAAAGAAAGCTCTATTTGTGTGAAAAAAAGGACAAAAATTTCAAATGGGTAGAATGTTGTATGACTGAGTAATTGTCATTCATATTGTGAGAGCACCGAAAGCTGAAAATTGGTCTGGTTAGGAAGGGTGTTTAAGTGCCCAGTGGTCAAGTGGTTAATTAACCACTTCAGGCCATTTTTTTTGATCCTACACTGCGTCGCTTTAACTGACAGTTGCGCGGTCGTGCGATGTTGTACCCAAACAAAATTAAAGTTTTTTTTTTGTTTTTTTTTCCCCACAAATAGAGCTTTCTTTTGGTGGTATTTGATCCCCTCTGTGTTTTTTATTTTTTGCCCTATAAACAGTGTGACAGTTTATAAATCTTTTACTTTCTTATATAGTAAATATCCAAATAAAAATAAATACATTTTTTCCTCAGTTTAGACAGATATGTATAATACATATTTTTTTTTTGGTATTGTGACGGATAGGTCATTTTTGACACATTTTTGGGACCATTTAGAGCGATCAGTGCTATAAATATGCACTGATTACTATGTAAATGTCGCTGGCAGGTAAGGGGTTAACATTAGGGGTGATTAAGGGGTTAAATGTGTACCCTATTGTGTGTTCAAACTGTGGCGGGGATGGGGACTGACTATAGAAGATGATGGATCGTGTTTTCTATTTTGTAGAAATACACAATCTGTCTTGTCTACTCAGACAGCACAGAGATTTGTGTGTTTACACACAAACCCCCATGCTCGTGCATGGCCGGCAGCTATCGCGCCCGACATGCGCATCGGGTTCTCTGCCGAGCAGGGGGGCGCGCGCCCCCTCTGGTGGCTCTCTTGGGCGAAGCCGTATATATACAGGATTTCACCCAGGAGAGAAATTCTGCCGCAGTATATCTGCGTGAGCTGGTCATGAACCAGTTAAAATCTTTTTACAACCACTTTAAAGCGTTAATGTTCAGATTTAAACAAAAAAAAAAACCTCCCCTGTTTTTGGCCCCTTGCTAAATGCCCTCATAGCAAGCTGCTCTCTTCTGAGCCTCCTCTGTGTCTGTGACAGACTGAGCATGGCTTGACTCCGCCTCCCTCACTGGCTGTGACGGCAGTGGCTCCCACTGCGATGCCCCATCCAATGAGGGAGAGACCCATAAGAACCTCTACTCTCATGTTAACCTCTGCATCAGGATCTGGCTCAGCAGAGTGCAAGGGGGGGAGCTGCACGGTGAAGTTTTTTTTTTTTTTTTCCATTCAAGGTATAAAAAAAACTTCAGCCTTTACAACTAATTTAAAGTGTTACTAAACCCACAACATTAAAACCAGTCTGTATATGCAGTAAAAGCATCCTTGTTATACTTACTGTGGAACCTAAGGGTTTAATCATCTGCATTGTGTAAAAAGGCTGTTTAATTCTGTATGCAAAGATCCTCCCTTTCTTGCATTGCCCCCCCCCCCCCCAAAACCTGTCTGGGGTGAAGTCAGTTTGTGCATTGCTAGGGAGGTTTTCTATTGGGTGGGTGCATGTGGTCCGCACAGGGTCAGGGGTCCTGCATCCGTATAGGACAGACAGTGTAGTATGGAACTCCTCCTACAAGCTTTAACCAGGCACTGATAGAAGTCGCAAGACTGCTATATACTGCTGAGAAGGCATTTAGCAGTTTATATTTAGTAAAATAATTGCATTTCATGTGCTGTGGGGGACCAGATATAGTGAATGCAGTGACTTGGGTTTAGTAACCCTTTAAGTGTTCTGGAATAGTAAACCATCTGGAACAATACTCAGTAGCTGCTAAATTTAAGGTTGACCTTTAAAATGTTATCTATTCCTGTTGTAGCTGTGCAGGTATCCTTAATAAGCAATTCCAGACAGGTTATTGTCAAAATATGACCTCAAAGGTTTTATAGCTGATGACTACATAATTTGAAACCATTATAAAGAATGGCATTGCAATACTATGTCTCATACTCCTATGAAGGGAGTAGCCCGAGTTTGTACAATAGTAGGGCGTGGTGTGTGTTTTTTATTTTTTTGTTTGTTTTTTTGTGAATACTTTGCTTGCTATTTATCCACACTTCGTTGTATAGAATAGTTCTACTTGCTTTGACATTCTCTATTTGTTTGCTGGTACAAATCCACTGAATACTTTGGTGTATCTAGGCAAATAAGTGGGTGCTTGTGCTCTATTCACACCTAGGCGATTTGAATCACGTGTGGAATTGCCGCGATTTTGCTCAGAATTCCATAGTCGTGGCGTACCACAGGACGCGTTTGCAATGTTAATGGCACCCCAATCATTATGCAATTTTTTTTTTGCTGTGGTTGTCGGCTAAATTGTGCTACAATCACAGCAAAATCGCACTGATGTGCCATTAATCAATAATTGCATCACAAATGCATCCTGCGGTTTGCCTTGATTCTGGAATCGCAGGGATTCTGCCTGTAATTCAAATCTAGTTGTGAATGTTGCCTTGGGCTCTGTGGATTGTGTGATCGGTTCTAAAGATGGTGGCATATATTTATGGGTCTATCGGTTTGTGGTGTGCAAACTTACTCCATAGTCGACATTTAAAAAATTCTGTAGGTTGCATCTTTTGAGTCGCAGAGGAGGTCTAGAATTATTGCTCTTGCTCGAACGTTTGCGGCGATACCCCACTTGTGCGGTTTGAACACCGTTTTCATATGCGGGCACTACGTATGCGTTGGCTTCTGTGCGCGAGCTCGACGGGGCGCTTTAAAAAAAAAATTGTCTTTTAACCACTTAAGACCTGGACCTTTAGGCAGCTAAAGTACCCGGCCAGGTTTTGCGATTTGGCACTGCGTCGCTTTAACCACTTAAGGACCGCCGCATGTACATTTACGTCGGCAGAATGGCACTGACAGGCACATCAACGTATAACCCCTTGGGGGGGTTCGGGGGTCCGTGCGGCTGCAGGAGCGATCCGACAAGAGGGGACGGCTATTCGTTTTTGTCCGCCCCCTCCGGATCGCTCCCAGCCAATGCGCGCGCCCGCCCGCCCTGACACTTCCTCCTCCTGTGTAAACATAGGAAGGAGGAAGCGATGTGATCTCTCCCTCGGTGTTTTTTCAACCACCGCTGAGGAGAGTTCACCACACAGCAAGTCCTGCACTAACACTACACTGCACTAACACTACACATAAACACATTTAACCCCCGTGATCGCTCCCCCCCTGTCAGTGTCACTGAATGCAGTAATCATACATGTATGATTACTGTATTTAGTGACAGTCAGTTAATAAAGTTTTAACCCCTTGATCACCGCCCTAGTTAACCCTTTCACTCCCTATTGCCAGCATCACTAAGCGATCATTTTTCTGATCGCTGTATTAGTGTCGCTGTTCCCGCTAGGTAGCTAATTTTTTTTTATTGTGTTTTTTTTTTTTTTGTTTTTTTTTTTGTTTTTGTTTTTTAACTAAAGACATGTGGCTAAATAAATTTTGGCCTAGATGTTTAACTAAAATTTTGTTTATTGATTTTTCTTATAACAAAAAGTAAAATATTGTTTTTTTTTTTCAAAAATGTCGCTCTATTTTTGTATATAGCGCAAGAAATAAAAATCGCAGAGGCGATCAAGTACCACCAAAAGAAAGCTCTATTTGTGGGAAGAAAAGGACGCAAGTTTTGTTTGGGAGCTACGTCGCATGACCGCGCAATTGTCAGTTTAAGCGACGCAGTGCCGAATCGCAAAAAGGGGCAAGGTCCTTTACCTGCATTTTGGTCTGGGTCTTAAGTGGTTAACAGACAATTGCGCGGTCGTGCGATGTGGCTCCCAAACAAAATTGGCGTCCTTTTTTTCCCCCCACAAATAGAGCTTTCTTTTGGTGGTATTTGATCACCTCTGCAGTTTATTTTTTTGCGCTATAAACAAAAATAGAGCGACAATTTTGAAAAAAAATCGCAATAAGCGTTTATCGGTTGGTTTGGGCAAAATTTATAGCGTTTACAAAATAGGGGATAGTTTTATTGCATTTTTATAAAAATAAATGATTTTTTTTTTACTACTAATGGCGGCCTATTTAGGAACCTATTTAGAAAATAAAAGACAAACCTTTACAACCCCTTTAAGTATGAATGCAGCCATAAAGCGGAGGTCCGCCCACCCCTGCAAAAAATGAAAAGCAAGCAGCTACACATACTGCAGCTGATGACTTTTAATAGAACATTTACCTGTCCTGGAGTCCAGCGATGTCGGCACTGCAGCTGATGTTTCCATCAGCTGTCAGGGTGCTGCCATTGCTGGTTAGGGAACCTGGTAGTGAAGCATTACAGCTGCACACTGGATCCCTACTGTGCATGTGCTCTCCTACTGGCTCAGCGGGGGAAGGAGGAGGAGGAAGCAGAGCTGCTGATGTAATTTGCTGTGGCCTGATCTCCCAGAAGTATGGACAGGTTACCTGTCAAAGTATAAAAATCTAGATTTGGTGATGTGCTCCTCAATGTTAAGTTGATTAAATATAAATAAACCTAACTAATTCATAAAAGTCCATAAAACGAAAAAAAGTGCAAAAATTGCAAGAAAATGGAGCAATGCGCAATCTGTGTGGATAATTAAATGAGACTGATTTAATAAAAGTCCATATAGTGAAATAAAGTGCAACAGGTGCAAAAATGGCACAGTAAACAATTCCTATAAATGACAGTGCAGGTGTTTATTTATATTTTACCAGTGTTAACTTTATCAGACATTGAGGAGCACATCACCAAATAACCACCAAGTAATGTAAATCTGTTATCTTGAACAAAGTATACCTACCGGTCCTTGCATATGCTCTTGCTTTGTTAGCTATTTGAGCTCATTTACAGCTATGTTGCCCTCTGAAAAGTGATCTGTAATGGACCACTTTCTCAAATGGTGATCGACAGGCAGCTGGGAGGTGAAATGTCTCCTCATTGCCTGTTTCAGCCCCTTTTTAAAGCTGCTCAACTGTTTTGCGTTTAATGCCTACCAGCCCTAAGTATAAAGGCCTTAATGACATTTGTTTTTTTACCCCATTTAGTGTGGATCCAAGGGTCACTTGTCCAAACCACCCTGATGCCATGCTTGTGGAAGACTATAGAGCCGGAGACATGATCTGCTCTGAGTGTGGATTAGTTGTAGGTAAGTTATTCTGATCATGTTATAAAGTAAACCAATATCAGACTATAGGAATAAAACCATGACTAGGAAATGCATTTATTTTGACCAGTTTATTAAAGAGGGATTGCAGTTTGCTCACATAATTTGTAATTAAAACCTCTGCCATTCTGAAGCTTCCCTCCAACCACTTTGCATAATTTATATATGAGAGGGCTAAAGTTGCGCTGTGAGAAAAATAAAAAATCTAAATGACAATAAGTGGTGTACTAATACAGTGTAACTCCAGTTTGGAACAAAGTTCAGATTGCTACAAAACAAGTCCAGAGTTGTGGATTAAGATGAGCAGATATTCAATCATGCATAGTATTATTGGCAACAATCCTGAAAAAGTGAAGTCCAACAGACAGTGCAGATTCAAATGCCACCACCAGCAAACACTTATAAAATGGAGGCTTACCAGAAGGCAAGCATAACCAGCTTGCAGCTGTAACCCCAGCCAGGGCCTTTATGAGACAGCAGCGGGAACAAATGAGCTGAAGATCTTCCAGGTGTATCATCAGCAGTTGATCATAACAAAAAATAGAAACTTACATAGTGAAGTTCAGCAAGACAATAAGTGTGTGTACAAACAGTCGTGACTTTAATGTGAAGAAAAGCCACCACCACAAGAACACCCAATAAGATGGAGGCTTACCAGAAAGCCAGTGTGAAACGACTTGTGGCTAAAACCCTAGGGCCTTTAGATCAGCAGTTGACTTTGATGCCCTATAGGTCATCCGGATACCTAGTCATCGATGTTAACAAAAATAAATATGCCCACATGGTGAAGTATGTAGAGATGATCCAAAGTTTAATAAAAAAAAATTGCACTTGCAAAGGCAGATGAGATAAAAGCAGAAAATGTAAAGCCGGCCGGCTTACTCAAACGCCCATTCCGATCGGACCGTCATGTCATACGTTGGCACGTCTCCTTCAGGAGACGTGCTGACGTATGACGTGACGGTCCGATCGGACCCGATCGCCGCTGGAGTGCAGCGATCGGTCCCCGGAGCTGAAGAACGGGGAGAGCCGTGTGTAAACACGGCTTCCCCGTCCTTCACTGTTGCGGCGTCATCGATCGCGTGATCCCTTATACAGGGAATCGCAATCGATGAGGTCACACCTACAGCCACACCCCCCTACAGTTGTAAACACATGTCAGGTCACACATAACCCCTACAGCGCCCCCTGTAGTTAACTCCCAAACTGCAAATGTCATTTTCACAAACGATGCAATTTAAATGCATTTTTTGCTGTGCAGCTGCAGGCATCATCCCGGTATAACCCCTGAAAGCCAAGGACGCATATCTGCGTGCGCTCGGCGTGAATGGGTTAATTTAAAGTAATTTTTTTTCCAAAAAAAGTGCGCTTGTAAGACCACTGCGCAAATACGGTGTGACAAGAAGTATTGCAATGAACGCCATTTTATTCTCTAGGGCAGGGATCCTCAAACTACGGCCCTCCAGATGTTGTAGAACTACACATCCCATGAGGCATTGTAACACACTGATATTCACAGACATGACTAGGCATTATGGGAATTGTAGTTCCTGAACTGGAGGGCCGTAGTTTGAAGACCCATGCTCTAGGGCAAGGA
The DNA here is from genome assembly GCA_029574335.1 of Rana kukunoris. Lineage (NCBI taxonomy): Eukaryota > Metazoa > Chordata > Amphibia > Anura > Ranidae > Rana > Rana kukunoris. The sequence continues at coordinate 160,615,041 of CM056055.1, forward strand.
TCTCCAAACTACGGCCCTCCAGCTGTTTCGGAACTACATTTCCCATGAGGCATTGTAAAACTCTGACATTCACAGACATGACTAAGCATTATGGGAATTGTAGTTCCTGAACAACTGGAGGGCCATAGTTTGGAGACCCCTGCTCTAGGGTGTTGAAAAAAAAATATTTAATGTTTGGGGGTTGTAAGTAATTTTATAGCAAGAAAAAAATGTTTTAAAATTGTAAGCACCGAGTCTAAACGGGCCCTTCAGTGGTTAAAAGAAGTGCAAATCTGAAAGTATGATCTTCAATAAGCAGAAAGTGCTGGTGCAGAAACAAAGTGCTGAATAGTAGCAACAGGTGGCACTGTGACTTCAGTGATTAGAATCTTTAGTGTGTTTCACACCCGTGGGTGTGCCAACTTCCTACCTTACTACTGTAAGGTAATCGGCATATCAAAGTAGGGGAAGATGATCACAAAAAAGGGGGGGCCCAGGAAGATAACTTTGTTTTAAAGTGGACATACATCCATTTTAAAACAAGTAACTATACCCTGCTAGCTTTTTTTTTTAAGCTAGCAGCATGAGGATTAACCACTTCAGTCCCCGCTTATCGTCAATTGACGGCAGCTTAGTGGATATGAATATCCAAGCCGCCGTCAATTGACGGCATCGTGTTCTCCGGCCACTGGGGGGGGGGGGCATCGGCGCGCGTCCCAGAGATGCCGATGCGCGTGCCTGGTGGTCGCGATGTCCGCCAGGTACCTGCTGAACGGCAGTTTTAGAGCAGGGACGTGAAGCTCTGTGTGTAAACACAGAGCTCCACGTCCTGTTAGTGAGTGGAGACAGATGCTGTTTCTCTTGTACATAGGGAGACTGCATCGGTCACCTCCCCCAGTCACCCCCTCCCCCCACACAGTTAGAACACACACGACTCGCATTTAACTCCTTCCTCACCCCCTAGTGTTAACCCCTTCACTGCCAGTCACATTTATACAGTAATTAGTGCGTTTTTATAGCACTGATCGCTGTATAAATGTAAATGGTCCCAAAAATGTGTCTGTGTCCGTCGCAATATCGCAGTCCTGACAAAATTCGCAGATCGCCGTTGTAACAGAATGGCCCGTGACACCCAGAGACGTTGGAAGGATGAGAGATACTCCTGTGCCAGCAGCAACAATAACTCTTGGGTCGAAATCCACCCTGTGCCCTTTTGGGTGTAGGGTGGCTAATAGTGATTTATAATTCCTTTACTAACAGATGGGACATTATTAATACTTCATATTTCAGGACTGAGATATCACAAGGAGTTCATGACATGACCAGGTCAACCAGACAGTGACTCATACCTTTGTATAATAGGCTATTGAAATATCTTAAGGTGTTGGCTATTCACTGTAAAGACATTCCGTTGAAAAGGTGTTGCTTGCACCCACTCTCACAAGACTCTGCCATTGTGTGATAAAGCTGTCTAGATAACTTATT